>JAUUEB010111491.1:4572-14993 GCA_032362205.1 Clione limacina | reverse complement strand
TTGACTTTACATCTGATATAAAGTTTGACATCTTAGGTATGACTTATATGAATCTTATCAACATCCCTTCACACACTCCACAGACTTTTGATGTTAGAATTAGACATTTACCTTTCCCCTTTTCTCTGCCGTAAGGTATGTAACGCCCACATTTTAGTCCGTAGTATTAACAATTTTCAAAAATTTTGTTTGGTTTTCTAGGTTCTTTAACATCTCTTGCAATAGGAATAAAGTTGTTCAATGAGCTACATGCTTGAATGACTGAAATACAGTCATTTGAAAATCAAAAATTTGGTAAAAATTGAATGGTCCTTTTGCAGAATAACACAAGTTACAAGTTACTTACTAAACCAGGGGTATATATTCTGACACACAACAAAAATATTTCTTGTCCAAAATAAAATTCCTTCCTAGATTTTTTGAAGACTTATCAGAGGCTTGAAAAAAATCCTTCCTTAATTCTGTTGAGAAGTCATATTTTTTCCTGTCAATTTCGCACCGTGATAACCTAGAATATATACCCCTGGGATTAACACAAAATTAGGATAAAGTAGACATCTATACCTCTATGTTACTGGTTTTTTTTTAATATCAAGTTAGATGTATTTTTCCTTTTTATCAAGAGTCATAACTCAGCTAAGACTCCAGTCCATCAACCTTGAATGAACACAAGCTCATAGCCATTACTTCCCTACCTTGTTAGCCTCATGTGTAGAAAATAATGTAGGTCAGTTACAAAGCGGCCATCTGATTTACTCTTAAGACTTAAGGTCTTGGTATATATTATTGTCATCGAAGATGTTTTTTTACTTAATTAAATAAAATAGAAACTAAGGCTTCAGTATTCACTATGTAGTTAAAAACTTCTTTGTCCCATTACAGCATAAAACCAACTCAAGTGTATTTTGTTGAAACCTATGAATAAGCTGAGAAGTTGCCATAACTTAAAGCAAGTTTAAAAACAAATCAGGGTACAAGGGGTGTAGTTGGGCAAGACTTAATATTATATTTATTTATGTTTTCATGAATTGTGTACCCATTCTAAGAAAAAACACATTCTTAATGCTCCTTTAGTATACATAAACTTTATTTTAATTTTTGAAATGACTTCTTGTGTTCTCTTCCATAAAAACTGACAATCACAGCATTTATGCAAATTACAATCTAGCTTTTAGTGTAATAAAGATAATAGTATTAAATCTGAATCTTGTCTTAAAGTCTTAGTCAATTTAAGATTTTCAGTCTTGATTTTGTTCAAGTAAAATTTGTTGATGGTAATAAGAGCACTGTTGCATAGACCATTGAAACTCTGATAATTCAAACTTGTATTACTAGTTAGATACTGGTGCAAGATTTTTCTGTTGGTTTTATTTTAATTTTGTTTGCTTTTGCTTGCAATGTGTAGATGTACAGCTACAAATTATAGAAATTGTCACCTATGTGCTTATTGAGATGTATTTACACTTTGATCCATTACTAGTCCCTTATGCTTTTTTTTTTAAATTGTTTTGAAAATGGCTGCTCACATCCATAACAAATTCTTATACTTGTTTCTAGTCTTAATTGTTTTTAAGAGAATGGTTAAAGAGTGATTTAAGCTCAGAGAAAGAAAACTGTTCATGAGTTGCAGCTGTTGTTTAATATCAGGCGCTGTAACTAATTTTTTTCAAAGACCTTATCTTTTGTTTAAATTCAGCACAGTGAATGGCAGCAGATGCATGTACTTAAAGGTCAGCCTTTTTCAAAATATGTATATAGATGTGCTTCCTTTTTGTTTCAAATATATGCACTGGCTTACTGTGAAGTAACTCAAAACCCATCCTTTTATGTTTCTGCCTTTAGATCAGGTGTATTTATCATTTTCCCACTTGTTCAGTGCAAGTCTGCCTGTTATTGTGTAACATGTCACCTTCACAAATGATTTGTCGGTAATTGATTAAATGATGAGACTCTTGAAAACCTTAGAATTTGTCTTGTTGTTGGACGACTATGTTGATCTTTAAAAGGAAAACTTTAAGTTCAGGGTCTGCTTCCTAAGAAAGTTTATAAGACTAGTTTTTCTCTGGCAAAACTTAAAAAAGTCTGATATCTTTTAAGGAATCTGTGTTCCTACTCATGTCTTGAGTGAACTGGTTATGAAGAAGAAGAAGAAAAAGGAAAAAGCTTGGCTTGTCAAAAAGGTAACTTTGAGTAAGGTAGATTTGTAGCTCATCTCATGACAAGACTGTTTTCAATAACACACGTTGTAGTTTTTAACAAGGAGTGCGTTTTTTTAAAAATAATATATTAATTAATGATGAAAATGTTGTAGATATCAGTGTTGTCAATGTCAAACATTGATAATTCTGATATCTACAACAATTTTCAGCTGTTCACATAAATTCCGGTAATATACAAAAACTTAAATATATTGTAGTACATGAATCTCTGAGAAAATTAAGTAAAGCTGGAGCTGTGATCTTGCTTTGATTAGATTTAAGCGGTTTTTGGATTGACTTTTTAAGTGAACATTTTTGCTTGGAAAATTTACTTTGACTGTAGTGTTGAGTCTTAATGAAATTTGCGTAGTGCTTGCTGACATTTGTCTTTGATATTGTGACACTTTTCTTCCTATGAAGGAAAGAGTTTAAGGAGGGATATGTGTGTAATTTGTGTATATATACCAAGCAACAAAAGTAGTAAAAATTAACATTACAAAATTACTGTTAACCCTGGTTATATTAGTACTACTGAACCTTGTTTTGAATAATTATTTGTGCAACATTTAATTGTGAAAGGTATAATAAACTGAATAGTACATTTTTGGAAACATCTCCTCAATATAAATTGAAAAGCTATACAATTTCATGATACCTTTTATTTAACTGAAATGTTATCGATAGTGATCACATATGACTTATAATTTACCTTGTTTTGTATTTGGTTGATTAAAATTGCTTTAATATTTTGGAATAAGGAATTTGTTGCTTGGTTTTATGTTCTGCAAACATATCTCTCACCCGTATATTTTTTAATGTTTAATATTGAAAATTTGATGTTTTGTATGATTTTAATGATGATGATGAATATGCAATGAGAATAGAGGAGATAAGCAATTATGAACAAGAAATTATTTTATTTCTTTAACCTATTTTACATTGACATTTCAATGCCATAGTTTTTTTTTTGGTGCAAGTAATAGTATACATGTGGGAGGGAGTCAGGAGTCTCTACTTTATTTGGTGGTTGTGACAGTTGCTGTGCACACACATTTTATTATCTAATGTTGTGATTAATTGTGGCAATGAAATCCTAAGTGTTTTTGATTTCTAATACTACTTAAGATATGAATAACTTTTAAAATTAAACTTGTTAATTTGTTTTGTGAATACAATTTGTTTTAACATTTAGTACAATTACAATTTGTTTTAACATTTAGTACAATCACTATTGTTGTTTTATAACCAAAGTTTAATTTTATGTTTGATGCAGTCAAAGAGTAATTAGTATTTTTTTTGAAACTTCTTAAAAAGAAGGGTGTGTTCACTGAAAAGGTTTGATTTAGGCAATTAGAGCTATGCCATGGAAGAAACGAGGCAACAAAAAATATGCATGATTGGAATGTCCCAAAAAATTTACATTCTGAACATGCCCTTTGTTTTTTTTGGGTTAAAGGTACATTAAAGATACATTTGGGGTCTTATAATGTTGGCATTGTAGAACATTAGGCCCATTCCTCTCTTTCCAACTGGTTATGTAACTTTGAAACTTAGAAGGTGTGGGGGGGTTGGGTAATGACACTTTTGAAAATCTAATCAATCCTTATAGTGTACTACTCCCATTTAGAAAAGGACATAAGTAAATTGCCTTCATGCTCAAAGGTCATAACTTGTAAGACTTGCGTGATTATTCCTGTCATTCCTCCAGACAATGAATATGTTTCACATCCAGAACTTGTTAGTGTTTTTGATATTCCCTTTTTACATAATGATCTTTACCATTGAATGAATTTATAATATACTTTGTCTCAAGAAGACAAAATTCATGTAAATTAGATTTGAATTCACAAGAACAGGTAAAGCTGGATTTGTTTCCAAATTATAAATACAGTTCTTCCAAATTGAAAGCTAATATAACATTATAGGAACCAGGCTGGACTAAATCTCTTTCTGAATCTCATTTCATTTATTACCAGAAGCATTGGTCCATTGAAATTATTCAACGTTCGGGACTTTGAAAAAAATACTTAAGTCCTTCCATGTCTTTGAAACTGTTCAGATTGAATTGTATTGATGTAAAATTTTATCATTCATAATAAAATTAAACAAACAAAATTGTTTTAATATCTTTTTTTATTTGGTCTTGTTAAGAAGGGTATAAAAAGTTTCTTGCATTTTGAGCTGTAAATGTCAACAGAAGTTTGGTTTCATCACTGCTTTGTTAAACACAGTAGGTGAATATAATTTCCAGAGTGTATAAGTGTATGCGAATTGAAAAAATGAATCATGAGAAGACACGAATTATTGCTTCATAATATAAAAGGATTTGAGGAGGAGGCTAGTCCAAAAGCAAAGTATTTCACTATGTAAAGTACCTTCATTAGTTTGCTGAATGATATTGATAAAAAGATGCTTGTATGAAAGTTGTACAACAAAGTTTTTATTCACTAAAGTAATGCTGATTTTAAAAGATGGCGTGTCCCATCCAAGAGCTGTACATATCGGGACTTGCAGCCTGTGCACTCTGTCTTCCCAAGCAGATATAATTGGATTTCCAGTGTTGCCTTTATCAACCCTTTAGACCTTCTATGTGGTGGTGACGGTGTTTCCTACTTCTTTGTAACCCCATTCTTTTACATAACATTTGTAGGTTTAGATGTACTTAACCAAAAATAGTTAGTTTCAATATTGAGGCAATGTAACAACAAAGAGCATTAATTTAAAATGATTGACCTATGCTGTTGTGTTTCCTGTGTCTGCCCATTTCGAGAGTGCTTCCCACCTTTTTCCCCCATTCAAACTAGGGCAGCACCCGAAGTGTGTAGACACACGAAACAGCACTATAGAACGAACAACAATTAATTATTTTTAAGTTTGTGAAGAACAGATGCTCTGATAAGCTATTCCTTATTTCTAATGATGATAGTGATGATAATCTGTAGGGAAATTCAGGGTACCATGGCAGTACATGCCATCAATACATCTAGCCACTGGCATACATTGCATACATTTCTTGAATCACATAACACATATTGTAATTTACAGCCAATTTACTGAAAACAATTTTGTTATTTAAGAAGATTTAACATTGGGATTTTTCAAAAAGTATATATCATTGTTATAGGGTTTATAAGGAACTAGAGATGAAATACCAAATATGACTGATTATACTCTCATTAACACATGTAGTGGTATCCATTATTTCACATTTAGCACTCTGTGTGTTGTGTAGTTGCTATTTCGTTTTTTTGGATAGACAATAACAATATAATATATCCTTTGATTTTGATATCTTAATGTTTTTTCATTTCATCTTTGGAAATTAACTTACATTGAAGAAATGAAGGGAAAGAATAAATATTTAAAAAATACAACATCCTTTTTTATATGATGCCTTTTAGTTCTCACATTAGCATGTTAAATGTAACTTTTAAGAGGAACATTTATAAGATTGTAATGATGTTTGTTTGTTAGGCCAAATGCATTAATCTTCAAAATCAAGATTTCATCTATTTTGATAAATATGTAAGCTTTCTAAGCTAGTGGTTTTGAATTACCACATCAGTACTTGTTAGTTGTTTTCTGAAAATCTGATATATCTAATAAGATTTTTTTCTTTAAAAAATAAGCATAAATATGCCAGATTTTAACTTATGATTTTAGAAACAGTTGCAAAAAGGGAAAGCTTTGATAACCTACTGATTGGCAGAAGGATAAAATAATTAATCTTGACATTGATAAGATAATTACCTGCTCCTTTGTGACCTAAGTTATAACACCAAGATGATATTTCTATAATCAATGATAAGGTTTTTAGATACATTATCTAGTGAACGAAAGAGAGAGAGAGATACATTAGCTTATTTAAGCTGTATGTTCAGTAGCATTCCTTTATAATGACAAGAGCTTTAAGCACTAATTTTCCCCTGGAACAGATTCCTTCGTTATTCTTACTTATTTTGAAGTTGATCATGATCCCCTTTTTCAAAATGCCAACTTTTAGTATTTTTACCATGGGTTCAAAGATGTCTGTATAAAGGGAATCTACTGTACATATAATTGAGTAAATACTGAGATTTACTGCATCTTGCTTGTATAGTTTGTCATTGTACCTTTTACCAAAAGCTAAAAAGATTGACCTATTTTGCAATTCTTTTTTGGTACAACAGATCTAAGATGGTATGTAGTAACGCCAATTCAAGGAGGATCAGGGCGGGCTTCTCATATGGTGGTCAACCCCTCAGATCTGAATCTTCGCAGCAGCAACAACAGCACCAGTGTTCATCAGAATGGGGTTTCATGAAATTGAGATGAAACATGTGAAAAAGCCAAGGTTCATGTTGTACTGACAGGAAGCAAGCTAACAGTTCCTGGGGAATCAGAAACAGGTTTTCTCCATCAGCTGCACAATTCAATGCAATTACTGTGCCAGCCACAGTTGAAAATCTAATTTTGCTTTTTTAACTGCTGATTTATTATGCTTTTAACAGTGTTCCCCATCACTAAAGTTTACATAATATACAGTCAAACTCCTATAGTCTGGTATCCTTTGTAACAAAATTAATTTTTTGAATTGTTAGGACTGTGGAACCAGCTCACCTGCCAGCTGATCCAAAAGCAGGAAACTTCTTTGAATAATGAAAATGAAGATTTAAGAAATACAAATGTGAAAGCTAATACATTTAAACACTGTTGTACCTTGAGAAGGTTACTGTTTGGATGGCCCTCAGTACAAACAATCTTATTGGTATCTTCTTTTTTAGAACAACAATTGTCTTTGTGCAACTGACACCTCTGACCATTTTATATAGTTTGGTTTTTAGATAAGACTGAAACAAACATTCATAGACACGATTGAATTTCATAATCAGTGTGTGTACCCTGAAAATTAAAGTTTTGACACTTTGGCTGGATATTTCAGCTGCTATGATTTAAAGTTGTTTTATTCGATCACCTGTTTGTTGTCAATCTTTTGACCTGGTTGATAAAGATTGTTTGGACTCTAGGGGTTTGACTGTACCCTTTAAAACATTACAGTTGATATGCAATTGTTCATCTTGGTTCAAGCTTCAGGTATTGTGGTACTGATGAGAATTTACATTATTTTTTACCTTTATGATGTTCATAGAGCTATTCAGTGTACAAAATGTTAAATGCTAATGTGGTCAGTAGTGTAGTGCATTGTTATATTTTTCCACTGCTTGCAAATGTAGCAAATGAGTATCAGGCTGGCTAGATAAAATTACCTATTTGGCTTCACATTAACAGTAAAAAAGGTTTTCAATCGACAACTATATTTGCTTAAATCTTGAGTAGTATATTGCATGAATTGGGTTGAAGATAATGAAACCAGGGTGAGACTTCAAATTAACTGCTGAGTCATCAATGGTATTAGTCTGTCAAACATAGACTGAATAGGGGTCATTTGACTTTTCAGTATTCATTCTGAAACTAAATAGCTTCACTAAATGAAAATGAAGTTATGACCTTTACAATTTTCCCTAGTTTTGTTTTATAGTCAGGGGCACAATAGGATACACAAGCTTCATTTTCTACCTATAAGTGACTATGTTTAACAACCAATGTAGGTCATGAAAATATAGATATTCTAATTCCTGCAAGTGAACATCAAATTCTTGCTTTTGAGAGTAGTTTGATGGCATCCCCTGAGTATTAAGTAAACTACTTAGTCAGCTTTAGGCTTCTAGGACGTTTAATATTATCCCTGACTATAATGTTGATGTGAAGTCATTTAGTATATGAAAACATCTTTACAGCTATTGATTAATTACAGCAATACAGTCAAACTCGCTTAAACCAAATATTTGGAAAGCATGATTTGTTTAAAACCACTATTTTACAATTAAAATCCATAAGCCAGGAGTCAAGAAGTAGGCAATAGTCACACTCAATACTTACACATTGTGCCGTACCAATACAACAGGGTCCGTCTCAAAATACAAGTGCAACGCAATTTGGGTTAAGTCTCTTAAGTAAAATTTCATTTTTTGGCGATAATTTATCTTTTGATAGCCAAAATTAGCGCATTAAATCAATATTTCTAGTTATAATTTGTTCAGTTTAAACATGAACATTTATTTATCTGTCGATTTAAGAGTGTTTTCTTTACAAAGAGGAAGAAACAAGATTTTTATTCTGTTTAAGTGAAAATTTGGCTTAAATGTGTATGGTTTAAACAAGTTTGACTGGCCGTATACATTTGAAAGATGTAGTACTACTAAGTCAACTAGAGTTACCTTATAAGTCTGTCTCAAGTGGTTGATAAAAGCCAACCTGACATTCACCATCATTTATTATTTCATGGCTATCTTGTATTAGTGTATCATCTATTCATAATAACTCATCAAATCGCAGCCCTCTGCTTTAGTGCAAGGCACAGTGACAAAAATGGCATTTTGATGTCTGTTATGCAATTAACTTATGACTTCTGCATTGGTGCATCTGCGTGAGTGGAGACTACTTGAGCTTTGAAGATGAACTATTTGAATGACTGTAAAACCTGGTAACATTTTGGCTGCCACTTCAGTTGGTCTTCTAATTGACAAACCAATATCTCATAATCAAAATTATGTTGTGCACGTAATATTAAATAGTCTGGCATCCTTTCAATGACCAAAGCTGTACATGATAGAATATAACAAGAACTTGTTTGTTGTAGTCTCGATTTTGTACAGCTTCTATTTATTTGGAATATGTTTTAATTATTAAAATGTTTTGATGTCAAGTATTTGTATTTGGAACTTACATTTATTTGTATATTTGAATCAATATAACAATAATAAGCTATCTTTTCCACATTATTCTTTCCTTCCAGGTTTTTATTTTTATGTTGAAATGTCAGCACTTATAAGTGCTAATATGGTGTAATGTTAGTTTATATGGGTCATATTTTTTTTCTTGATAATACAGGGATAATTATTATGCTTTTTACTTATTTGTATATGCACAATGTAAAGTGTTGTTATTTATTAGAGGTGGTGAAGTTAATGTAGTTGTCTTTGAATGATATAGAGACCTATGAGAATGATTGGGTCTCTGTGTGGTCTATAAGATTCAGTTGCCTTCAAATATTTACAGTTTGCACTGTATGAACCAAACAGTTTGCACTATATAAACATTACAGCTAGCACTATATAACCCAACAGTTTTAGTTATCACTGTATAAACCGAACAGTGTATGAACTCAGCATCACAAAGATTTTAATTTTGTGACACTTTATATGTTGATACTGGATATCTAACTAACATTGCTTTTTTAACATTTTTTAATTTTTCAATTTCTTTATGAATGATTGAGAACTCGTACTCTTCTCTTGTGTTTGCTGCCCAGTAGTCAAACTATTTAAAAAGTGATTATCACAGAACTTTTTTCTGTTGATAAACTTGAATACTAAGGCATTATATAACCTTCAAACTTATAACATTCTTATAACATGATGTGCACTTATTCAGATACAGAGTTTCCAGTTTTGTTTATGTGTAAATTTATCAAAGGACTTTTATGATCATTATAATGTTTAGAATTTTATTGATATCAACATATTTATGTAAATATTCAGGTACATTTTAGATGTTTTATGCCACTGACAAAGCAATGACTATAATTAGTTTTTTTCTTTGTAAAACATTGTTTACAATTTAAAGCCGAAGTTATTGTAAAGTATGTACAAATATGATTGCTTTTCATTTACATTTGGTGATGGTTGTCTAGATGTTAAGTTTGCTGTACATTTGTTGCTTAAAAATTGTCATGTCACTTTGAATATGGTAGCTTATACTGTACTGCACCCAATAACTGAACAGTAATATATTTTATTTTCAGTGAAAAATCATCACCTAATCACCTTCAACAGTTTGGAAACTGCAAAATGCAGCAAAAACCATATGTAGTCCTCAAAAAGTCATTTATTATTGGAAAAAAATAGCAGCTTGAAAATCAACTTTTTTATACCCCTTTTAAACAGCCTAAATTTGGCACACATTTGACTTGAAATCTGCAAAATGTTTTTACTTTGTGCACATTTCAACCTCATTAATCTTTCTCCCATGCTGCGCTCGTATTCAAGTCACTGAGCTTGTCTAGGTCTTGAAATAGCAACATCACATGTCAAATTAATGTTTTGAAATGACTTCAAAACTGTTGTACAAACCTGACAAGGTCTTTTGGAATTGATATCAGGCAGTAGTATATTGTATATTGGG
>JAUUEB010111380.1:0-14993 GCA_032362205.1 Clione limacina | reverse complement strand
TCAAAACTTCAAAACTCATAAAAACTAATATTCGGGTGATTTCCGAAAATTTGGCGATCTCCCGGGGGATTTTTAAATATTCGACGATTTACCCGGGGGATTTCTAAAATTCGGCAATTCCCGGGGGGGGGGGGGATAAATCGGCGGCAGTCATCCTGTAATAAGAAAGTCACACAAGGCAACGATAGTGTCATCAACGTCCCGCTTCCCGAGAGTAATTTCATATTATGGAAAAGTGTCCAAGACCTTCTCCTCGAACCATTCCATGAAAAGATTGGCTACAATGGGGCTCACTGGGGAGCCCACGGCGGCGCCCTCTACCTGGGTGTAGACAGTGCCGTCAAACTCAAGATAGCACGTCTTGAGGCAGTTGGACAGAAGGTCCCTGACTTTGGATGCTGCGAGAGGTGTGCGAGTAGCAAGTGTGTCGTCTTTGCTAAGATTGTCAAAGATGACATCAAGACTTTTGTCCACTGGTAATTTTGTGAAGAGTGCAGTTACATTGAAATCAACAAGTACGTCAGAGTCATTTAAAGTGATGTTGTCACGGTCTTTTACCATAGCTGTACTATTTCTTAAAGAAAAACCATTCTTCCCAACAAGAGGGGAGATAATGCTGGCCACATATTTTGCAACTTCGTAGATGATAGAGCCACGAGAAGCTACAATCGGCCAGAGAGGCGCACCACTTTTATGAACCTTAGGAAGGCCATAGAACCTAGGTATGACTGTTGAGGTGGGATAGAGGCGGCAGTAAAATACTTTAAACTCCCTTACTCTGTGAATTGTTAACATATATTGCTGGAATTAAATAGGGGTCTTCATAGAGTTGATTAACAACACTGTACTTCATTTAACGTCAATTAGTTGTATATTTTTTGAGTTATCATGTTCACAAAGACACACCCACAAACACGATCGTCACTTACCCTCCATGAGTATGTCGGGAATAACCACACATAGTGTTATAAATTGGACACACACACTGGATAGTTTATGTTTATTTTCAGTTTACTTAAGTAGCAATGATGATGGTGGAGACAATATCATTGGGATTCTCATGAATTTCATGAAACCATTAACAAAATGTGAAATGTGTCAGTCATTACATCACCATGGTTTAGAATTTAATACAAAATAACAACAACCACAACAAATTAGGTAGTAATGACAAACTTTTCTTTACTAAAGAAAAAGGGCACAGTTGAATTTACAGCCCTAGAATATAATGAATCTACCTTAATTCAATATATTGTACATGAAAGTTTTTATAAACGTAAAAAGACTCTTAATGGTTCTCTTTATTGTAACTTTTTAACATATCCTTTTTGAAGTTATAATGTATTTGAGAGGAGCACTCCATGTAGGTTGACAATTTTGTAAATTGATAAGTTGTATTTTTCATAGATGGAAAGTTTTCCAAAGTATAAAATAATAAGTAAAAAAAAATACAATAAAAGTGTGTTTAAGAAACAAGTTTTGTTTTCAAAGTGACATAATACCGAATTTTGCTTGATAAGAGTCAGATGGCAACCTTGTTTGATCTTTAAAAAATCAAAATAATTGGAAGATGGTATTTGTAAATCTTTACAATTTCTTGAAAATGTTCTTTTTTCTCAGATGTTGTTACTTTTAGTAATTGTCACAAGTTTCCAAAATGTTTATATTTGCATAAAAAGCACACTAGACAGATAAATTGACTTCTTATTTCACATCATTGATTTCCTTCATTTGTTTGGATTTTGAATTGATTTCATCTATGCCCTCAAAATAAACGAGATCTAGTTGGAAATATTAATCATACAGCCTACTTACTATGCTGAGATTGATGTTTGCATTCTCCGTATTTTGAAAAAATCAAATACGAAAACTTATCAAGAAAAAATGCATTCCTATTCAACATCTGACAAAAAATGAACATAAATATCACTAGATGGTGCATGACATACCTAGTTCACAGTCACTTCTGTCAAAAAACTCTTATCCTTTTCATTATTGTATTATGGACAAACATACAAATGCTTTATACACTGGCAATTAACATGCATTGACATTAAAAACTGATTTAAAAATACATGGGCAAACTAAAGGCTACAAAAAAATAACAAAAATAAAGAAAAGGACAAAAAAGCTCATCAAAATGGTCCATAAATTGACTAGAGGGAAAACTGAAAATAGTTATGAACAAATTCAAATTATACAAGAACACAAAAATAATCAAAAGTGTAAAATCATTTGACCCACATGACACTGAAGTGTGTCCATTCTAACTTCCAGGCATTTAAATATCCTTTCAATCATTATCGTAATCGCTGTGCACAATATGGGAAAGATGTAGTGGGAGTAGAGGCTATTACATACAATTATAAACACAGCCATACTGTATCATCATTACAACTTTCATAAGACAGCGCATCATGGACAAACTCCAACATACAGCATCATGGACAAACTCCATCATACAGCATCATGTACGAACTCTATCATACAGCATCATGGACAAACTCCAACATACAGCATCATGGACAAACTCCATCATACAGCATCATGGACAAACTCCATCATGGACAAACTCCATCATACAGCATCATGGACAAACTCCATCATACAGCATCATGGACGAATTTAACATGTAACCATCAACATGACATAAAAGGAAAAATAAAGAAAAAGGGTGTTTTTAAGAAGAATCCTATTCTTATTTTATTTCTTTGCACTTTTTAATTCTGTTCATCAAATTATTTCCTGATATTTTGACATTCACACAAAATGTTATGTCCCTTTAAATTGAAGCAGACATTTGATTGGTTGGATGCACTGATAACTTATGGGAACTAACCATTGTAAATATAATAGTATTTCCTACCAGGCATTACTATGTCCGTATAGTGTGAATGTTTCTGGTAATTAGCCCTTAACATTTAAACTGTATTCATGCATATGCATTGTCAACCAAATTTTCTTAAACCACCTACATATCTGTCTTATGACATAATGCACTCACATCTATGAATTGCATTAAAACAAAAAACATTTTTTAACCTTATAAGCATGTTAATCAGGACCAAAACTTTAAAAAAAATCAACCAATAACATTGGGAAACAAATAATTCATGAACAAAATATAAATTCAGCTTGGGTTTGTGTCAATACTGAAGCATTATCATGAGACAGATTAGTAACTTGTGCATTTTCTTTCAATATAAAGTGATATGTAAGCAGCTATTTAGCCAAACACTTCCGTTTACAGGAACATTTTTTGTCCACCTACATTTAAATATACAATGTTTCTACCGGAAAAGAAAAACTTTGTTCCACTCCGGCCAGAATTGTTAGGCAAAGTGTTATAAATCAGTTGCTACTTGTAAATTATATAAACCCATATATCAAAAGCCAAAGCCAAAACAGTACCTGTATGGCCATGAAGAAGTAAAGTGAGCATGCATTTAGATAATATATAAAAACACACACACAAAAACAAGCTTTAAAAGAGTGTATAAGTCTTTGTAAACACTGGCATACTCGACATTCACTCTTTCATGCATACAACTACAACATTTGAGACACTTTCTAGCAAAAGGTTGTACATATTGCATTTCAATATTTCAATTTTACTTGACAGGTTCCATAATTCCATCTATATATATACAATTCGTTTTTATTTGTACAACCTTTTGTTAGTCAGTCTGACATTTGACGAGTTGACCAGCAAAGTTTGTATAAATAACGAGTAGATATAACATTAAAGCATGAGCACAGAACAATGTACATGAATTTGTTAATGTGTATAAATTAGCTTCCAGAGAACACAGACCAGGGCTTGGCAGAGGAAAAAGATTTATGGGGGGAAAATGACGAGGAGGGAATGGTATGGGATGATGGAATGAAAAAGTAATTTGTGTTGTAATGAGCAATGTCACACGTGGAACGCATCGTATAGTCGACAATTTAAAGCAGATAAAGAAGTGTTAAAGCAGATGAGCTGATTACACTTCACATACATACATGGACAATGTACAGCATGTACTGGATAAAACACAGTACTTACATAGCAGGGACAAATTGAACTTGTCTCAATTTAGTACAAAAATAGACGCTAAGAATTTTACAATTGAAGGGCTCCTTCACACAACTTGTGATGTCCATTTTTGGGTAGAGAGTACAAACTCAACATTCATCCTGTATGAATGATGTTTTTTATCATAAACTATAAATCATTACTTGGTTTAATGTAGCTAAATGTATGATATGTACATTATAAAAGAAAATACAGTATTTGCTGATAACCCATTATGCAAGAACTTTTCATTTTTGTCTCAAAAGGATATTTTTTATGTTCCAAATGTAATTTGTGTGTGTTGAATTATGATGCAAACCAGATTAAGGGTTGGGTCAAGATAAAATCACCATGGATACCAATAGATCATTAGACTTTTAATATTTAACTTTATTTTTTTGATTAATTTGTGAGCCTAGTTCATATTATAAATTTCTGGCTTTAGACACTCTGTACGTACATTTGCCTTAGACACTGTATGTACATTTGCCTTGGACACTCTTTTATGTACATTTGCCTTGGACACTCTGTATGTACATTGGACTCTATGTTTACAAAATTCTTGAAAGAATTATTTATTTAAACACGGGTGGTTATGTTCCTTTGTACAAGTATTACAGACACATGAAAGCAGGTAACGTAATAGTTTAGTGCACCCAATTACCATGTGGAAGGCGCAGGTTTGAATCCCGCCAGGGACTCCCTCCTGTCCACCCAGCAGTATAACTTGGTACCTGACTTATAGGCATTGTAAGTTCACAAAGTTTAATTGCTAAACCAGTTGATTTCTTGCATACTCTGAATGTATATGTGTGTGTCTCTGATTTGTCCCGGGTTAATAGTAGATTGTAAAGCAAAAAAGCTTGCATATGGGCGTGGCAGTGTGCTATATAAATGCTCTATATTATCATAATTATTATTAATTATAAATTTGTACACATCTTTGGTGTTGTTGCAGGAAATAATAGAATTTCAAAATCATGGGAATCACTGCACAGCAAAAGTTTCATCCTGAACAATATATTATGTTTAAAGGGAAATTGCTTAATAAACAAATCATACAAAATACATGAGGTTATCAAGTCAATACAGGATTAACTATCTTGTATTAGTATTATCATATTTCAATCCTTTTTAAAACAAAATAAAACTGTCTAATCCAAGCATTTTTATCACTTGTATCATAAAAGCTATTTTTTCTAGTTTATTCTAGATCTTAAAGAAAATTTAATATTGTCTGTATGTAAGCAGAAATAAAAGATAATGCTGACTTTGATTTGAATGTTAAAGAATTGGCAATATAAGATATTGTTTTAACTCTTATAATTCATGATGCATTGAAGGACTAATGTAAACAAAGAAAGGATGCTAATTGATTCAGCCTTTTACAATCAAGGCACCACAAGAAGAAATAATGTGAGTCCACATTCAATCATTAAAACAGGTACGTACTATGTACACATGCAAAAGCAATGACATCATCTTACATCATCATTTTCTTTCATTGAGGTTATGGTCATAAAATTTCATCAGTTGCTTGGAGCACGTCATTGCAAAACAAACATTTCAGACTCTTTTTCAACTACATACATTTGTTTGACCAAAGTGTAATACATAACCAAAAAAAAACAAAGGGAAGAATAGAAACAAATAGAAAATGAGAACAAATCAAATGTTCTGGTAAATGCATTTAAACGATAAATGCTTGCTGGCCTATCTTATTATACAGTGAAAAAAGGTCTCAAACTAAACCGCCTGTAGATAAATGAAGCAAAAAACTAAAGCTGCTTTATGTTAAAACCTAAGTCTACAAAATCAAATATTCATCAACAAAATTCACTTGAAAATGAAACAGGCAAGCTCTCTCTCAATACAACATCCGAATGTTTACTTGGAGAAAATAAAACATGAGCCATTAAAACAACATAACAAAACGTGAGACACATGCGCAACGCACTGAATATTTCTGATTCATCTGTCTCAAGAGTCCCAAATTCGATTGAAATCCAAAATTCTATATTATTGCCTGGGATATTGGAAGTCTTAAGTAGGAAGATTACAAAAGAACTGCCTATTGTAACAACAAGATTGCCTCTGTAACAATCAGACTGCCTATTGTTACAACAAGATTGCCTCTGTAACAATCAGACTGCCTATTGTAACAATCATACTGCATATTGTAACAATTGGACTGCCTATTGTAACAATCATACTGCATATTGTAACAACAGTCCTACCTATCATTAAGAAGGGATTGTCCATTGAAGCAAAGGGGCTGTCCATTATTGTCACAACATGCTTGCCTATTGTTACAACAGATCCCCCATTTGTAACAATGGGACCTTCTACTGTAACAACATGATTGCCTATCATAACACTTCACATGCAAAGGTCAATACAAAGACAGAAAAATGTTTTCTTTTCATTTCTTTGTGAGCAGATTAAGGAGTAACCCTGACAAGAAGTTTTTTTTAATGACATACAATGCCATATTGAATTAAAGGTGGCAGCCTAATAAGAGCCACACTGAGTTTAGAATTATCTTCCAACGGTTTCAATATGTCAATCTCGTAAGGCATCATCAATTCACAAAATCATTTCAGTTGAAAAAGTAATAACTTACAAAATGTGTCAAACAAGTTTCTGTTACCAGCTAGGATGATGATAAAAAGGAAGATGAAGGCATTGTTTGTAATAATTGGGGATGACCTTAATTTACACTCCCTATTTCTTCTACTTCCAATCATTTGTCTTGTTTAAAAAAATATTTGACCTCACAAATAACCCTACAAAAATAGTCACATATTTCCATTCAAGAATGTAGTGGCAAAACATGTTTTTGAATGTGCACAAAAGGACACAAGTAATAAACATGTCTTCATTGCTTTAAAATCATAAAATTGTTCACATAAATTTTGTTTTAGTCTTGCTTGAAGTTATTACTAATCATAGACTTTAGAAAGTTAAATGACTTGAAAGCTTGAATGAAAACTATCATAACACATGCTCTCAGTCAACTTTTACAGTTAGTAAAGAAAGATTTTAGCCTTACATGAAAATAGATGGTAGTAAGAATCTTTTGACTCAAATTGAAGGACAAACAAGAAGATACATGTGTCCATGAGTAAATTACTCAGTAAGAAAATACTACCATCAATGTTGTATTTAATTGTGCGCCATGTTCTTAAAGCGTTCAACATTTTTTTGAGGACTAATTATTTTGGAAACAGGGTTTACCCTTTAAAGCAATGGTTAACTATGAGAAATTAGCAAGTGAGGTAAATATCATAAGATCAAATTCTTCTCTAAAACTCCATTTATAACTTTTAGTTCTACCTGAGAAGTAAAGAAATTCTACTATCAAACTCCATTTATAACTTTTAGTTCTACCTGAGAGGTAAAGAAACTCTACCCTCAAACTTCATTTATAACTTTTAGTTCTACCTGAGAAGTAAAGAAACTCTACTCTCAAACTCCATTTATAACTTTTAGTTCTACCTGAGAAGTAAAGAAACTCTACTCTCAAACTTCATTTATAACTTTTAGTTCTACCTGAGAAGTAAAGAAACTCTACTCTCAAACTTCATTTATAACCAATGATTTTCTCTCTCTTACTTCATAGTCACTCCTTTAAACTAAGCAAATAAAGTGAAAAATAGGTTGATGATATGAAAAGATTTTGAGTCTTTGACCGAGTAGACAGACAAGAGACAGGGGACCTTGGCAACATCAGTCTGTTCAGTATAACTGTGTATGATAACATGATGGGAAAGGCAAATATCACAGTACGGAGCAATTCTTGCGCCATGGCTTGCGGGGCTTGTGGCCGTCTGACTTGGCCGGAGGTCTTTCATCCTCTTGAAATTTCCTGAAAATGACGAGAACTGAGTTAAAGCAAGATCATTGTGTGTAAAAATAATATTAATAATTAGTTTTTATAAACATGACAGGCTTAAAGCGCTGTACAGGATGTAGGAACACAATAATGAAACTATATATATATATATATATATATATCTACACTCTCACACACTCTGGTTGAAATCAACACACTCAAACTTTTGCTCTACATGTTAACCTAACCACCTTACTCCCTAACATATATTCAATGTACTTTAAGAAAAATGATATACGAATTATATTAAACCCACTATTAGGTACACAACTTGGGATAAAAATAACAAGAACCAAATGAATGTATAATGCAAATTATTCGTGTAATACACTTCATAGACAAAAAGAATAAAATTATATGAAAGAAAAAATATATCGAGCCCACCGATATCCAAAGGAAAGAGACAAATAAATAACAGGTTGCAAATCTTCTTCCTGCTGGAAATAGATTGATAACATAAACAACAAAATCTTCAAAAAAAAATTAACTTCAAAATCAATAATAAAGTACTCAATTTAGAGGCAATATCAAGACACAAAGCCTTAATGTCTTTGTTGCAAGACAACTTTTGCCCCGATGGTTACAAAATGAAAATAAAGAACAGAAGATAAAACAAACCCAACCACAATAACTCAACATTTCACTGTCATCACATCTTGGATACCCCAAATTTAACTTTCATATTGCAACAAGGGGCTATATGAACTTGAACATCTGTTCAGTTTACGCCTGTTTAATCTTGAGCAAGACAGAAGATATCAACTAAATCTTTGATCATGTACTCACTGTCTCAATGTTACATGCCTAGCTGTTGTTATTTTTAAGAAGATACGCATGACACAGTCAGTATAAAACATGTTTTGAGCTATCTTTTTAAAATGTCAAAATGAGAGTGATGGCTTTTGATTGATTGAAAAAAAAATCCACTGTCAGCTATTCCAGTCATCATAGTTTGTGTGTTTAGAAAAAAAATTGTTATTGTAAAATAGGCAAGGCCAAACAAACTTTTTAATTGGCCTAAGTGATAACAACATTTCTTTCATTAATTGTTTTATTGGAATTTTCATAGTTTTAGTCTTCCACTCTTTGAGCCTACATTGAGCCATATATAAGAGTTCTTTGATTTTTTTTTTAAAGAAATACTATGTTAATCTTATTATTTTGCACATCAACAAAATTGAGTCATCTACTGTGTCTACTTCATACCTGACAATTCTGACGAGTTCATAAAAGGCTTGGTCCACATTTGACCTGTGTTTGGCACTAGCCTCAATGTACTTGAGCTTTAGTTGATTGGCAAGCTCTTGACCCTCTTCAGGGGAAACCTGCAATACAGAAAATGAAATTAAATTCATTATTAAAACTTATTTTCAACCATAAAACCTTGAAAATGTCAAACAGTGAAAATGAACCAGCCCTTCTCATACAGTGCTTATGGTTATATATGAATATAAGACATTCATTGAACCACCATTGATATTATACAATCTAGTTGAGTGCAGATAAGGTTTTCACCCTGAAAAAACTGCAAGAAATTGTTTTATGGCAGTTTTGGGTACTATGGGGTGTACTTGATAACAGAAAAAAGTCTACCAAAACCTGAACTGCGAGAGTAGGTCAAATAAGGTTTTAAGATATATGCATATTTTACTGTATATAGCCATTAGAAAATTTGCATTAAAAATCTTTACCATTTAACGAAAGAAATCATTTAAATGACAAAATGATGAGTGTTATAACATACAGAGTTATCAATAGGTATTATATTATAGTATACAGTTGAAAACAGGAAAGCAGAATTCAGTGTAAAGTGACACCACATTAAAATAAAATTCCATTGCTCAATGTGAAATAGTTTAGAATCCATAAGTTACATCAACTCAGGCGAGTATCCAGGGGGGGGGACACGGTGGAATCCCCCCCCCCCATTCGATCCAAAATGCTCTAGAATTGCACAATTTCTTACTTACTTTCAAAATGTTGGGCACTTCACTGCCATTGTTCCCCATTTGTGGTACAAATTGCCCTAAATTTGCACCATTTATAACTAATGTGAAAAATTTCGACCATTTTTTAATTTTATCCAAAGTTGTCCCCCCATTTCAAAATCCTGACTATGCGCCTGCATCAACTGAAACATTATTTTTTGTATCAACAAGTTGACCTTTAAATATGAACTCACCAATATATTTGTTACATTCCTTCCTCATTGGACAAGATAGCTGTAGTAAGTGTGACTTTAGAATGCTTTATTATGTGCATTTAAAGTAAAATATGATATTTTTTACTAAGTTTCAATGAAAAGGTGCGTTTTAAGGAGGTCTGATGGATTAATAATTTGATTTTTAATTGAAATAAAGTGTAATTATGGTAAAATGGTGGCATGCCCCTAAATTGTCTGGAGCAAAACGACACCTTTTCAAAATTCCCGGAGGACAAGTGACCCTTCTTATCCTCCACTCGTGACGCACATGTATTATTTTTGTTATTGTGTATGAATGTTTGCCCATGCAGAATAACCAGCTGTTGCATGATATTGAATGCTGTATTATATACGTGATTGTGTATTAATGTGTGCGCCCATGCAGAACGTACATTGACCAGTTATTGCATGACATTGGATGTCATATTATTTATGTAATTGTGTATTAATGTGTTCGCCCATGCAGAACGTACATTGACCAGTTATTGCATGACATTGGATGTCATATTATTTATGTAATTGTGTATTTTATTTAAGTAGGAAAAAAATATGGTTTTGATAGCGTGTGATCTTTTAAAATTCACTGAGCTGTTGCATTTTGGTGAATAACCGGTGTGCAACAAAACTTAATCCTTTATTCTTCTTTTGCAACATTTTTTTAAGTGCATTAGGGATAGGCGCTATATAAATGCTCTATTATTATTTTGAGAATAAATGTTATCAACCTCAGCAATTGTAAGGGTCTGAAAAATAATCAACCACTTGTGCAAATAAAAGAACATCAGTGTAAAAAATGTCTTTGGACAAAAGCCAAAGGTGTACACAAAACTAACGAATACATTAAACATTTTAATTAAAGATGACATACATAGATTAAGAGCACTCATAAATCTTCTACATGATAAAATAGTAATATTTTCTGGAACCACTATATGTCGCAATGAAACAGAAAGAGCTTGAATTACAATATCATATTGCAGGAATTTAATCATGTTTCTGTGATCATGCTAATGCAATAAAGACGTGGATCTTTACTTCTCCTTAACATACGATCATTTTTCCCCCAGAAATCGTAATATAATATTTCTAATCCTTTACGACCTATAAGAAAATATAACGTCCATATCCATTGTCATGTATCAGAATGGTACTTTACTGAAATTTTATTGCACCCCTGGGTCTACCTGTCTTTGTTCTATTTATCCTTAGAATATCCAAACACTAATCTTTGTGATCTCCAAAAACATTTTGAGTATTTGGTCTGACAAATTGTAAAAAAATGCTCAGGATGGATCAAACACTGTTACTAATGAAAAATCTTGCCAAGACAATAACGAATATGTTTTTTTCGCTACGACAAAAAACATATCATTGAGCAATATATATAAAAGTTCTTTGAAATAACTTAAGAAATATTGCTTTAATCTTATTATAATATTACTATGGGTTGTTCTTAATAACAGAAAAAGTCTACCAAAACCTGATCTGCGGAAGTCAAATAAGGGTTTTAAGATATGCATATTTTATTACATATAGCCATAAGAAAGTGGCTAATAGTAAAAAAAAAATACACAAACAAGTATCTAGCATAACAATGGGTATTAACATGTATGCATTTTTATATCTAACTGATGAAATGATATGCTAAATATGTAACAATATTTGCATAATAATAGTCTTTTAAAAACTAGGTCAAAATTTGCACATTTTACAGTTTATGAGCATTAGACAGCATTTTATAGTCAAAACAATTACAGCAATAATATTTCATAAGTCCATATTTATGGACAATAATGTGATAAATTAATTGAAAAGGTTGTGGCAAGAAAGCATCTACTGGACCTACATAACATTGAGATGTGTTACAAACTTGGTTGATAGTCAATCCAGAGTCCTTGAAACACAAATCTACAATAACCAGTCATATTTACCATAAATACACTGTATTAACTTAGGCAAAGAAAAATGTATTAAGCTTTTCACCAACCGCTATTTCTTTTTTTGAATATTATTTGGGTCTATTTATGCTTATCATTTCACATTTGTTTTAATAGATTTGAAAGATAATTTGGCGCTATTGTGTTTTTTCCGTAGCTTGAATATTTTTACATGTCATTTTGTCAACCGGACAATGACGATTAGCCATAGAAGACCCGGGTGCAAAGATATCTACCTATTTATAGATTTCAACAAATTTTTTTTATAAAAGGTTCAATCTCAATGACACTCACCACTCTCTGTGATTCTAAATCTGATTTATTTGCCACAAGCAGCATTGGGAACTCATCTCTATCTTTGACACGTAATATCTGTCTGTGGAACTTGTGAATTTCTTTAAAGCTGGAAACAAAACAGATTAATTAATTATCATGGAGAAATGGAAAATATTCATCAACTTTGTGAGCATTAGAATAACTTATAAAATAAATATCTGAGTGATGAGTGAATTCAATGTCAAAATACAAATAATAACGAATTCCTCTGATCAATTAACAGAGATCTAACTACTGTGTTTCCTCGTAACCCCAATCTAAATGAAGTATTTTCTCTGGTATTCTTGCTGCCTAGGTACACTGTCTAAAAGATTTTCTCCTGTACCAACTCTTCCAGCTTGAAAAACCACAAGTCTATGGCCAACTCTGTGAAATATTATTTCTGTCGTGTTTGTATTCTTAAAAAATATTTTTTATCTAATTGAGTAGCGTGTCAGTCAAAAACTGTCAATTTGTTTCATGTAAATAGCAGTTTCTGGTTGGAACACCTCACCTCGAAAAGCCTGGATCATCTCATCAATATTTTTTAAAGGTTTCCCATATTTTGCAACAGAAGAGAGAGAAAAGTTTACAATTTCAAAGTTTAGACTTTAAAAGACTTTACTGATGACAAGTCTTTTCAAATATTTTGACGGACTATGGATGTTTTGTTGTTGTTTACTATCTACTTTGAACTTTGCTTGAGAACAGTTCCTACTTTATCAACAATGATTTCTTAGAATGTCTTAACATGTTCACAATCTGGAGTCTGTTACGGACAGTTGCACCTTTTCCTAATTGTTTCTATTGCTTTGTCCACTGAGTCATCTTGGGCCCTCGAAGTCTTTAGTTGTTGACAGTTTCCTTTGATCCTGCTGCATTTAGCATGGACCCAGTATTAGAGTTACGATATGGAGTTGCTGCTGTCAATTTTCTAACACACACACCACAAGGCTTCTTACCAGAATTATCCTGTTGCTATTAGCATCACCTTCGTTTGGCGACATTCACACTGCTCAGACAGTTCTTGAACATAGATATCGCTACTATGATGATCCATTCCTCAACAGCGACCTTGCATAAATCCCACTCCCCATATTACATCTATGGTACCACCTCTAAGCATGAACATGTACTGCATGCATCAATGTAGACTGCACCTCAGACCAGTTTCTCCAAGACTCTTTAAATGAGTTTTGTAACATGTATATATTTATGTTAAGGTTTTACAGCGCTATCGACTCAAATAGGTCATTTAAGAGCTATATATATTGCTATGGCATCAGACAAGTATACTGCAATACAGGCACAATAAAGCTATATTAAACAGTTTTCTTTTGCCTATGGAGAGGACTCACAGAATAGAAGCCATACCCTCAGGCCTTCATAACATGTTCTAGCAGCTTATTGCAGTTTCAAACGCTCTATTGCATATCCCTTGCCTTTGAATAATATCACCAAAATTTTATGTCATAGCACACATATTCACATTATTACAACCTTCTACAGATTATCAACAATGGTGGTGTGTCTCAACATCCAGTGAACTCCTTGAGAATATTCATGAACTTGACCTGGCTGTAGATTCCCTGTCTTACATGTAGTTTTTTTTTCTTACAGCCAGAAGTCAATGAGGATAGATAGGCTTTGATAGTTCATCAATGATGCTGGTTTGTCAATTTGACAAGCAAAAAGAAGCAAACAAAGTAATCCGCTTCTTAAAGTTTAAGCTCTTTCAATTTTCCGTTGCACACATTACCCTATTGAAAATAGACAAAAAATATTGCTGTAAGTGTATAACATTCACAAACCTGGTTGCATCTATAACAGAGTAAACCAAAAGAAAGCCTTCACCAGATCTCATGTACTGCTCTCTCATAGCACTGAACTCCTCTTGACCAGCAGTATCGAGAACTGAAAAGAACAATTATTTTTTGTTGCTTTAAAGACTAAATTTCAATACACACAAAAAAGATAATCTATCAATAGTTTAAAACTAAACCTGCAATAAAAAAAAAAGAAGTGCATAAATATTTCTACTTATAATTCTGCTGTGAAGACTCAAAAGGGAGCAATTATACATTAAATATCAAAAGAGATGCATAATTATTATTCTCCCATATAGTTAAAGCATAAGATTTGTATGACTGTCACAACTTTTAAATGTCTTTACTTTAACTAGACTGACAAAACATGATAATAAGACGTTGAATAAAAAGATTCATGCACTGAACACTTGGTTTCAATAGCATTGCCCCTTGAAAAGATAAGATCTACCTGATTCACTGATTCGACAAGCCAAAATTTGTTTTAAAACTTGTAAGGTGTCTACTGCTACTCAAGACACTTTCAAGTGCTTCCACATATAGGATGTATGGTGTTCAACTCAGAGGTAGGCACGAGTTACTGTTAGTAACGCGAGTATTGAGTAGCGTTACTTAATTCAGTACTCTTGTTACTAACGCAGCTTCTTGGTACTCTACTCGTAAAGTAGCTTACTTTCTCAAGTAGTGGCGGTAGTAACGCTACTCTGCACTACTTTTTCTGTACTCAATATTCGTGTTACTAACGGCGAGTATTTCACTA
>JAUUEB010111269.1:2769-14994 GCA_032362205.1 Clione limacina | reverse complement strand
CCATCAAGAGTCTTTTGAGGAAATCGTCACGCAAGTAAGCAAGCATACACGTCACTGTATATTGCTATAGATGCATACAATAATAAATGAACCACTTTATTGATCCTGTGGGGAAATTTGTTATCATAATTGTGTTACACATAAATAAATACATATACGTAGAAAGCTACAAAATCATACACGAAAATACATAATCAATAGATAAACAGAAATACCTAACCTGAAAATCACTGTTAAAACATTTCACTTAGCAGAAAGCAAATTGCTTTGATATTTTTTTTTGATACACCCGAGTTTTATCTCTAATAATACGTCAAATGCAAGGTAATATTCAAATAACTAATATATTTCTACATAATGATATCTGATTGCGTCTTAAGCGTCACTGAACGCTCTTAGGTGAAGAAGTTTGTTTATATCATAAGTGCAATGTGAACTTTTTAGACATTTAAACAGCTGTTCACGAATGAGAAGCCTTGTAACAATACATCCAACAATCTTAACTAACAAAGAAAAGCACTCTGATAGAATCACGAGTTTAAGTGTATGCAACATCTGAAGCAAACTGTATAGATATAATATCACAAAGCACGTGTTGTGTGCAAACTGTATAGATATAATATCACAAAACACGTGTTATGTGCATTATTCTGTTGTTTTATGTTTTATATCTTCCTTTGTGATAATCTCTATTTGCTTTGTTCTTGAATGTACATGTTTTCCTATGTTTTTCTATTTTTTTTAAATGAGGAGGGCGTTTCTACCAGGTGTAAAATAAAAAGTGTCATGATATAAATGATTGTGTAATATAGCTTAACAATATTGAGTACTCTTAGGGTATTTTATAGGACTTAAGCAACAATGAAGAATACATAACATTACCGTGCCGGTTTTTCTCGTGAACGTTATCATACGATGCATATTTCACTTTTATTAGTTGTTTTGCTTTTTTTCCATGTTCGGTTTGGACATCTATTCTAAATTTGGTCTTTCTTTCCTCCCATAAGTGTTTTCATAAAATATTTGTGTCGTTTCATGTAACCAATGTCGCTATTTTTAATTTTTTCAGTATTTTTTAAAATAAGCTTTTGGGGTTAAATCGATCTGGAAGGGGGAGGGGTCATGATCTATAACCAGGCGCGTAGCTTTTGTCAAATAAAATGAGTTATACATGATGCAAAATTGGAGTATTTTGGAGATCAAATGGGGAAAGGCATTTCCGCATGTAACTGTCTACAAGCCTCATTTCAAGATGGAATTTATGTATTTCTTAATTTTTACTTTCAATCACCCACAAAGGTTGCGTGATTTGAGTCTGCGACTATCTTTCAATTTGCGCATTGATGACAGCTTAATATGTTTAATGTTTAGACAGATATCAAATTCTGACAAATTTGTAAATTTGTATTTTATAATCAGAGGTTGGATGCTATTTATATCATCAACAAAATTGTTGTGTAAAAAATCATGTTTATCGAAATAGCGTGCAAAATCCATGTTTCAAATACTATAAGATATCACAACGATAGAATGGGGTCCACTGCACCTTTACATGGTTCACATGCATGCTGAAATGTGCACAGACATCTATACTAGATACAAAATGTAACAACTCATGAATGAAATATTATAATAATTTCTAAGGTGTTAAGCATTTTACATTAAAAAAGCTCAAGCGTAAAAATATTTGTAACTCTGCGGGGCATATCGTCATAAGTCTGACTGTATTCATGTATGTGTCTTTTTATATTAACGGTAGTTAATCCTTTAATGGCTATATGAATTGAAAGAGAAAGTTTACAGTATGAAAGTTCAATGTGGGAATTCATGTAAAAAAGCACATAAATTGTTTGCGGACTGGAATGTTAAGCATGTTTATGCAGCCGTTATTCTATGTACTTTTTGTTCAACCGAGACTTAAATTATTTATTTCGCTTCCTTAAACAAACAAAAAAACGCAATATGTTTTATGTACTTCATAATGAGAAATAGATAATGATAATGTATTAACAAAAGTGTTTTTGAATTTAATTTTTTTTAGTAAGATAATTTATTAATCATATTTTCATGTGTCATTCCTATATAACACACAAACCCATACGCAGCAAATTGCCTCAAACGAAGAGCATATAATTAGGACGGTATTCAAATTAAGTAAAAAAAAATTGATGAAGAATATGTCAAGCATATAGGTAACATCATACATTGTTGCCATGACTCAGCCGCAACTAAGCTGCTACATTGTTTTAATCTCCTCAAACAAACAAAAAGAAAACATTCCAACATAATTTCACGTATACTTTATCAAACTAATCACTATAAGTCTCTTATTATACTCGTGTTAGACCACATGCAAAGTTAATTAACAGATAATACATTAAACGAGCGGAGTATGAGCCTGATAAACACACATCTTACTTCAGTCTCGTTTCACCTTCATAATAACAAGGACTATTCAAGTCCCATCAAACTACTGTAAGGACTATATAGATTGCAAAAAGACTATCATTCTTAATTGCTATTGTAGATTCTAAGACATCATATTTTATAGTCAACGCAGTGGATCGATCACGTTCTATCTCATTTGAGTTATTGGAAATATCACGATCATTTTACGAGCGGTTTCGTGAAGACTTTGTTTCCATCTATATTTATATATGCCTTTAAGACGTATGTATGTTGGTCTAGGAGTTATTTGAGAATGCATACTATTCTTTGCTCACCTCGCCAGCGAAAAGCAGGACTTCAAAAATTCCCATTATAATTTTAAAAGGTCTCTAAATACCTGAGCAAAAAACCTTTGTTTAAATAATTCAAAAAAGCGATAATTTGTAATAATCGATATCTACCCCAATCATCCCAAATGACGCCATTTACAAAAAGAAAGTTCGAACTCAGTTCTTCTTTTTTTGCACACCAGAATTAACATTTTCCCCGGGAAGTAATTTTCGTCTTCTATTGTGCTGAACTCCCTCTTCGAGGTAGTACCCGGTGTTTTCAACTTTTAAACAAACAGTATTTTTTGTAGAACATTTGAATTTTTTAGTGCCACTTTTGAATATTTTTGATGATAAAATTGGAACGAGAATGATTGTAACAACCAAATCGACGAAGGGTTGAAAGCACTTAGGTTTTGAAAGGGAGTTTCCTTCAAGAGGTGAGTATTTGCGCGAAGACTTTCAGAAGTCCGTGTGGGGGAGGGTTTGATATCAATAGTGCATTTAAAACCTTAAGGAATAATTGTTCTTTCGAAACTTTCTTCTTCTGCTGAGCTGATTCTTAGAGTTAGAACCAGGTGTTGACAACTTTAAACTAATAATATTTTTGAATAGACATTGAGTTGTTCACTGCCACTTTTGAATATCTTTGATGATAATATTACAATGAGAGGGAGCGTAACGACCGAATCGACGAATTGGGGGAGCGTTTAGCGACCCGAAATGCTAGTGGCTTATATTATGTTCTTTAAAGGTGTATGTAAAGAAAATCTACGACGATTGTAGAACTTTAAGTCAGTCTATTAATGTGAAGCAGCAACACTACAGACGTATTAATAGAGATTATCAGAATTCGAAAGCGAAATATAAAAACAATTCTTTCTGACTAAAAGCATAGGGAAGAGAAAATGAAAATGTTTAGGTTAATACATCAAATCGAAAAAATAAAATTATACTCATAAATTAAAAAATATATATATCAAACATCATGAAATGCATACCGAATTACTCAAGGCGCTGTGAAAAACAAACAAAATATCCCACGAATGAAAAACACACACTTGGAATTTAGAATAACAATACACGAGCAACTTAAATGCGTCTTGACATCACCAAGTCTGCTGAGATAATGATAATATTCTATTATCATAATAGGATAGAAGACGTCAGACATAATTATTCTCTACTTAATGTTCAATGTGAAAATTCTGTTGAATGTAATTTTTCTGTATATAATGTTATTAGTATTAGCTGAGTAATGCCTGAGAGTATGTAATATGTTCACATACAATAGTGTGTATCATAAAAATGAAATTTGTGAATTTTAAATCAAAAGAATGGCTCCAAAATGCTTTATGTTATCCAATCTAATAGTTATTTTTGTCAATTTGTCTGTCTGTTGTTTTATGCCCACACTTCATGTTTTAGTGCTTACAATATTGAACTTGATCGGAAACTACGTCGCCAAATAGCAAACAATTAATTAACTAATAAACACTCGGTAAAGTGTCATACTTTCTTTTGACTTCACCCGGGGAAATGAATTATATAGGAAGCAAGATGAGATGCTGTATGTAGCTTTGGTATACCCCACTACAACTACCCCATCTTCCTCTCTTTGTAATGCTGAATCCTTAAGAATTACAAATAATAAAAAGCCTTATATTTTATTAAAAGTAAACCCTGTATTCATAGAAGAAAAGTGTCAGTTATAGTCAAAGCTGTGACTTAGGGCATAACAGGAAGAGGAAATTATGAATAAAAATCTAACAGCAATGTTTGAAGAGTAAAACAAGAGTAATTTCAGCTAATTTACAGATTGCGCGAGATACTTGTAAATACAATTCATAACTAGAAACAGAGAGAATACAAATCTGACAGGATGTGAAATGATTCAGAAAAAAATGCCAAATGTTAAAGTTTAAGTTATTTCACGAGCCACGTTGATGAAATCCACTGCTGTTTGTAGATGTTAATGGGTCATTTCACATAAATGTCATCACGTTTTGGAGATTATAGACACCTTAGAATTAATCAAGTCGAGCGTCCGTAGCGAACAACCCTGTTTGGAATTACCCTAATGTAATTATACACACCATGTATAATATTGTATAATGCACTAATGCCATATTATTATTATCATTTTCACTAAGGGGCTACGTTGCGTAATTATTTCCTTGGCGTGGTGAGTTTGGAAGTAGTATTCATATTGAATGGTGCGTTTATAAAGACATATGGTAGATATTGAATTACATTTCTTATATTTGTGAAGTCTCATTTTCAAAAAACGTAAATTTGACGAATATTTTGCAAAAAACCTTTCAAAAAATCCAGGGGGAGTGCCCCCTCTTGCTCATTCCTTGCGACGCTGTTGTACTGAATGTAACTTTATTTGTTCAAAGAGTTTAGTTTTGTTTTAATTTCAAATGGCCTTTAAATTATTAGAACTGTTAATATGATGTTGAAACGAGATTCAAACACGAAAAATGAATTCAAAACTCAGGGGACTCAAAAACCATGAACACATATTATTATATCAAGATAGTGTATTTGATCATATAAGTGCTTTTTTCGAAATAAAATGTCTTGAGGGCCATTTTAAACGATGGAAAGGTATTTCATCACCGGATATATCACATTATACTACCCAAAACCGCATTCAAACATTTTCTTGCAACTAGTTCTGGGTAAGGCCTGTTTTATAGCAAGCTTAACCCTATTATACAATTGTATCTTGGAATAACAACGTCTGAGCTGAGAGGACTTCGGAAATGCATTTTGATTTACTTCCTATCCCATAGAAGTACAAGGTTCTTATAGAATAACAACGTCTGCACTGCAAAGACTCCGAATCCTGGAATGAGGCACCCAAAACAATTGATGAAACATTATTTTGCAAACAAAATCAGTTCTTATAGAATAACAACGTCTGCGCTGCAAAGACTCCGGAATCCTGGAATGAAGCACCCAAAACAATTGATGAAACATTATTTTGCAAACAAAATCAAATCTAAAATGTCAATAAAATATCTCCAATTGTTCTTTATATATTAGAACAAATAACTATTCCATTAGCTCTGAATCAGCTTGTTGTATCGACGCACTTTACAGCAGCTGAAGACGGGAAAAATAGTAAAATAGACTTCTAAGAAAGATGTGTAGTAAAAGAATGATTTCTTTTATCTATAATGTATAATTTTATACACATACAAAATATTTTAAAAAAAAAGCTAAGAGAATGTGTGGATTCAGTTTTTTTAGTTATAACAAACAACTGAAACATAATAGCTTCTGTAAAAAAAATCGTTATGGTCAACATTATACCTTTTGTAGAGTTGTGAATAAAATCATATACCTCATATTTACACCAGGTTTTTTATTTATGTGATTCAGTTTATTTGCCATATCTAGAAAATAGCTCTCCCAAAAGTGAGCATGTGGTATCTAGTGTCTCCAGGCTTCGTATGTGGGTCTGTAGTTTGTCATACAGATTCCACATGTCGCTGGTTGTCTTTCCAGTAGTAGGTATGTTCAGTAGTCCTTGTATGTGGCCAAAGACTATCCTCTCTTTGCGGCCAAATCTTTGCTGGGGAAGTTCTCGAGCCGCTTCATAGTTAGTGCCAACCCATTTATTGCTGTTGCTGCTTCACTTTCAGCAGTGACTGTAATCAGGTGAATTTGCTGACCGTTGGAAGGTCAGTGTTGCTGTGGACAATGGCTGTGAAATTGTCCCAGAATGACTGCCACTGTGTGTAGTCACCACTGAAGGTTGGGAGCTGGAGACGGGGCAGCTTTGCTTGATGGAGTTTCGATGAAGCAAACTAAGACTTCGCCTCGAGATTAATGTTGTTACTTGCGATAACAGAACTCTTTCTTTCCAGCAAATGTCTAGCTCCTACAAGAAATGTCAACTTTGACTCTCTAAATACCTCACTGCTATTTACTTCACCTTCTAGGTCTTCATCAGAAATAAGACCTTCTATTGCACTCTGTGACTCATCATAAATCTTTAATTTGTGATCAAACTGTTCAAAATCAGATAACAATTCTTGAATTTGATGATTTGATGAATTGATGTATAGCTTTTCTTATTTCTTGGAAGCTAAGGTAACTCTTGCTTTGGCTGCAGTTCTGATCCTTTTTACGTCTTCTAAATTTGCCATGATGAAGAATTATTTGATATAGTATAGACTGAATGTTCAATTTTGTTCAGAATAATGTATCAGACTTGAAAAACGTTCAATGTTTAAAGTCCAGGTTCCACGGGTTTCGTAGCCATGTTCACTTTTGCCATATATAGAAAATAGCTCTCCCAAAAGTAAACAGCTTTGAAGAAATCATCAACATTACTTTCAATCAATGGATCAATTTGGGTTGTCACGATTTATAAATATTATAATTTGGAATGTAATCATGTCAAACAAAAGAACAAAGAATTATGTTAAAATACGGCATTCAAGTTTTGTAAAATAAAGCTTTTGAAAAACAATACATTTAATTATGTATTGAATATCTTGTAATCAAATTATGAAGCTATATCACATGAATTTAAAGGGTTAATGTCCTTACAAGACGACGACCACTGCCATATTACACAGTCAAGGCACATAGTAAAGCCCAACAAAGTCAAACATTTTCAGATATCTTTCAAAATGAAATGTTCATTGACATGGAAAGGTATGTGATAAATCTATTGGAGGTATCAACATTGAAGATCAGTGTCATTTTAAAAGTCATATATTTTTTTAGGATTTGACCTTAATTTCTTTGTTTTGAACTTGTAAATTACTTTGAATGTCAAAGTTGTTACTTCAATTGAAGTTGCCATACAAAGAAACATAAGAGTTAATTGTTTAATAATCAAACGAGAAAACAAAAATAGTTTACGTTATATTGCTTTGGCGTCCATATTGGAATGTTGGGTGCAAACAATAACAAATGAATTATTTTGGGTTGATATTTTTTCAGAAAGTAGATGTAATTTACTGGTATACTAAAGCCAAATACTAAATTCACAAATTTCATTTGACACTAAGGCGGCAGCTTTGATTTACACAACTAAATTATTGTTTAATATATAGCTTTAGTTGATACTGTAAATCAGTTAGTTTGACCTTTAAACTTTTATCATTGAAAGACAAATCTTTTTCTTTTTTATTTGTTTATATATAGATAATGAACATCAAAAAAAGCAAAGCTATCATACATCCAAAAAGACTGCAAACGAGCTAAAACGTATTAGTCAGACCATCTACCTATTAATGTTTAGATTGATCATAACATATATCACAATATCAGTTTAGATACAACGCTACTGCAGCAAATTAGATATGTAGTAATGGACGCATCGATACAAAAACTATAAAGTTGATATGTCCCATTATGCACACTATCAATGCGAGGTGTATGGGGATCATGATCTTCAACAAATTGATATGTTTTTAAATAAAGAAAATGATATTCAGTGACATATAATATAGAATTAGGCGGATAAATTAACACAGATACACAGCATTCGGAATTCAAATAAGGCAATATGGTAAAACATATATGACTTTATGGAATATTTGTAAGAATTGAAAGTACTTTTTAGAGGGATCCATTAATAATATGTCTTCGAACTCTGTCTCAAAACCATACTTGTATGATTTTACTTCTGAAAGTTTAATACGCAAATTTTGACTTTTAAAAAAACTATATGTAGAGTTATTATGTAACGTTAAACAATGTAGCAAATGTGAAAAATAAATAATATCAAGATTTTATTTATTACGATGATAACAAATGTTTGCAGCTGACTTCTTTATTAGACTGTAGCCATGTCAATATAATCCGTTCAAATAATGTTTCTTATTTAAAGAGAAAGTAAGTGGCAGGACAAATCTCAAAACACCCACCCAAAGTGTGCATATCTAAAAAGAGCATTGATTATCACAAGCTTTGTATTTACTTTGAAACTTTACCATTGGTTGTCAGATATGTTGGCATGTACATGGTACTATCTAATACATTCAACGAAAATAACAAAGACTCAATTAAGTCATATGCAATTAAAAAAGGTGCGTTAAACATTGATAAGCATGTTATAAGGGCCTAGTGTCAATAATGAGGTTTAACAAGTTTGAAGCTAAGATCCATGAATTAAACAAACAAGTTTATCTTACATGTAAAGAAAATAATCATGATACGTTAAGCTGTCATAAAGAACATTGAAATAACAAGATTGTGTCATTATCAAACTTGAGCTTTAAGATAAGCATTATCGTATGACTTAGAAGTCGATGAAAAAGTCAAATTGGTTAATTCTGAAACAGAAGCTATATTTTTATAACCATATCTTAAAAACGAAGTACTACATCCGTTCTGCATATCCACTGCTGTGCGAAACTGAAGTTTTAATCTCCATTTCTCGGCTGTCTTTGTGGAACTTTTCCTCTTTGTTCCATGAATTTGTTCTCTAAAAGTCGCATTTTTCGGAGCAGTTATATCCAAAATACTACCCTCAATCAAGGCAGACCATGATATACCTGCAAAATTGTATAGTTTCTTTGAAAGGGGGATAGGAGAAACTGCCAGATCTTCATATCTCACGGTAAGTATCCGCCCTGAAGACGTAACAAAAATAGTTTTAAAACATATACAAATGAAAACTAATTTAAGAAACAAGACAGCAATAAATAAAAGTATAGTATAAATTTGTCTGACTACAAGCTGTAACAAATCTAACAATGGTTATTTGACTGATTTTGTTTCTACAATCATGTCGTGTTGAACACTATGCTAATTCCCTTTGCGGCCACTTTCCGACTTAAGATGATACTATTTGATTCATAATACTAAAGTGAAAGATACAATTGAAGTTGATAAGTTGGTATTATTAACGTCTATTCTTGTTTTGATTTCACAATACCAAATGATCTTTGGCGTGCGTAAGTCACGCACACAACGTATTGTATTCACACGTTGTCGATATGACTTTGTTTTTTATACGACAAACACAAGAATCTGTGGGGACAAGAGGTAACGATTTCATTAATGCTGAAAATTAATATACGACCACGTCGAAAATTCCCATTATCAGCGGTGAGATGGTGTCTTGATGACTTCACGGTCAAGCTGGTCCTCATAACTCGAGAACTAATGATCATACCAAAAAAAATACATGTTTGTAATCTACTTGACACCATCTTTCATCATTGGCAACCGTTGTCGATTCATTCTAAGAATCTAGAAATTGTGACCATTGGTCAGTCTTAGTGGTCATTCCCCCCAAGTTTTTTGGCAATCACAAATGTTTGTGTCTAGTTTACCTAAGGATCACCAAAATCAAAGTTTAGTTAAGCTATAGGGAGGGGAGGTGAGGAGAACGCTTTCGTAATTCTGATTAATATGAATTAGTATTCCATGCGTCTGTGCCACTCAATAAACCCGGAATATTGCATACCATCGTTAACTTCATAAAAGAAAGGAGATAAAAGCGCAAACATCAATCAGTGATTCAGAGGTCAAAAGCCAAAGCTCAAACATATTACACAGTCATAACTTTACAATATATATCTTCTAGTAGGAGTGTACAGTGACACTGCACCATCCAATTAAATATCCAGCTTCACATTTGGACTGCCAAAAGTTTAAAACACATTTAAATCATTCAAAAACACTCAACGTTATAAGTTATTCTTATAAGAGATTTGTAAATTGTTGTAATTTTAATTGACAAGCATTCAGCAACGCAGAAAGAAAAATGTCTATTTGATAATTTAACTGAAAAAGTAACTAAAATAGCCACATAATGATGGAATTAAAAACTACAAGCGTCAATGACACGTAACAAAAAAGGTCTTAACTTTTGAAATCATTTGCAGATCAGTCAGATATTATGTATTGATCGATAGCGGAATATTGGTTTCTTCAACCATTTCGAAGAGCGTTCTCATTCTAATTGCTTCAATGCTCATTCAAATACAGTGGGTAAAATATAGCCTGACAGTAAATACAATGAAACAGTTTTGATAGGATCCTTTTGCTGCTGAAACTGTTATGTCTGCAGCTATGCTCTGTTATATAAAAGGTCAGACCTCCAGAAAGATTAACTGAAATACTCTGCTTTTGTAAGAGCCTACTCATTTAAATCGGCATGATAGCTCAGTTGGTAAGAGTGACGTTCTATCAGCAAGCGAATATATTTTGTGTTTCAAAAACATACTCCGTCGACTCTGCGGCTGCGCTTAGCAAAAAAGAGTAGCTGAACAATTTAGGCCAAGCGGAAGTAATGCGCATGGAAAGACCCGTCAACCGCTTACTCATTTTTCTCCTACGCTTGAACACGAGCACCAGACAAACTTCAGTATCTTTTTACTCTTTTTACTCTTTTTTTAAACCATTTCCCATAATTTAGTAAAATATTTATTCTTTTCTTTTTTCTTTTTCAAACTAAGATCTATTCTTGTCAATAGTTTTATGTTTTACAGTCACTACCACTTAAATCCTATTAAACACTGTAACTCCTTCTAAAAGTGGCTTTTGTTTTTTTGTGACCAGCGTTATGTGGAGTTAAACTTAGTAAATACAATACATCGCATGACTTCTCTTACCTGGGAACTTTGTCTGCATTCTAACACTGTCTTCAGCATCGAGATTCAGACGTTGACAGAAGGTCACCTGATTGTAATAATAGTTTGCCTCCTGTCGAGATACAGCAACACCCCTGGGATCACGGACTAAATGAATGACCTTGAGGTCAGGGTCACTCTGAAGTAGAATCTCAATTTCCCACATCTTAAGGCGAAGTATCTTGGCTAGGACAACAGAGTGTGCTTTACATCTTAAAAAGAGAAACAATAAAATAGAGTGGAAATGAAGACATGCTTAAACGGATAATGAATGCAAATACGCCGACGCTTGAAAATATTTTTTAATATTTAAGTCAACAACATAAATGTTTTATTTCCGAAAATACCACTGAAGAATCGAAAGCTTTAAGCCGATACAAAAACAACTATTGCAGGTTTATTACTGTTCGCCTTTAATGTACTTGAATCCTTAATAGTCAACAATATATTTCACTGTCTATATCGAGTTCCTATTTTCCCCTTGTTCGATTGAAGAAATTGTATTTCCTGGAAACAGAAACAACGTCTGGTCCTCGAGAGATTCACGACTCATTTGAGTTATCCCTTTGTTAAAATTGCATCCAATTGTTGTAACAAGAAATTACAACGTCTTCCTAATATTGACATTCATTTTTTTAGGAATTGAAAGTAGGAAAGCTTTAAACATTTCAAAACAACAAAGGGTGTTATGTATGTCAGTATATACTCGTTACATAGCATCCATAAAACTGTTGATAATGATTCATATTATAGGTAAGTTATGTAATAAAGCGCAAATAAAACAAAATCTTACATGACATCAATGTTTTACTTGCATTCTCAAAGAACAAACAAAATTAATTTGACATCACAATCATGAGTTTAAAAAACCAAAGTTAAGGGCTGGTCGAAATTGG
>JAUUEB010111158.1:0-14995 GCA_032362205.1 Clione limacina | reverse complement strand
AAAGTAAAATGTGACAATCTTTTTACTTTATGAATAATAAAGATAATAAAAAAAGTTAAGATTTTTATCACATTTTATGAGACAGTAATTCCTCCTAAAACCTATTGTCCATATTAGTTTGAAGGCCGTTTTATCTAAATCTAAACCCCCCCCTAATAACCTTTAAAAGGCAATATCCTGAAACTTAAAAATTATATCTGAGCCGTCACATTTTCTCTTTGTTTTGCTTCTTTCTAAATACACCTATGAATACTATTTGATCAAAACAAATATCACAAAAAAGCATCTTGATAATTTATAATATTATTAACTATTTTTATCTCGTTTCTCCTCACAGATCCTAGAAATTCTACATCAGGTATCAATTATTAGTAGTGAAGATGGCTGTCAAGACCACCAAAGTGATACACAACATTTTTCACAGATTTTACCAAGCAGAGAGGTTGAAGTTTCATGAAAGGTAATAATTCAGCTCTTTTCAAAATATTCTTATCAATAGTTTGCTTTTATTAAAGTGTTACATGTTTTGGGGGGTTCTGAAATACAGTCAAAATGGAACAAGCTTAAGCCAGTCTCCTGTTTTTTAAATCTTTGTTACTTTTAAACAATATTTTTAAGTTTGCAAAATCATGCTTCCCAAATAATTGCTTGAAGCGAGTTTGACCATGATTGATTAACAAAGAAGTAAAAAGTCCAGGACTTTAAATCATGTCGGTTTAACAATAGTTTCTGTGTAAGTGTTGTTCTATGTAGTAAAAAAATGTTGCTACTTATTTGTTCATTTGTATTAATTTCTCTGTTTTCAGACAGCAGGGTACTACAATACAACCTATTAAGGAGATATTCTTTCCTGATGAAATGATAGTGAGGGCAGCATGGGTGTCATGACATGTCACGTCTGAGTCAGATATCTCGCATGTTACACACTTTGATAACTCATTTGATCCATATGATTCAAGTGTTATGACATTCAGAAAGATTATTATACAAACAAGTTCAATTAAACTTTTATCCACCTTACACAACAAAGTGGCCCATATTTATACAAATTTTCTTTTTACCTGAACGTTAAAAGGTGATGATGATGCATTTACTAAAGCAACCACTTTAATGTTCCTCAATTAACAATTTTCAATAATTATTTGTCTCATTAAGTACCAATTTTACTTCATATAATATACAAGTGCTACATGTTCTTTTAAACAGATGTCAAGTTGAGTTACCAATGTATATTAAGAAGGAACTGTATGAAATAAGTAGTTTGCCTATTAAAACTAGTCTGTGGGTGCTATTTATACATGAAAACTAATGATCATGTCTGCCATAGACATAGTTTATTATATAAGCATGTTGCATAAGTGCAAATAAGATGTTGCTAGATGAAGGTTACTATCAAGGCAACTTTGGTTGTAGATGCAGACTCTCTTTTTTCTCACTATAAGATGATGTTATCTGAATAGGATTGAAAACACTGCTAATGTCTTCAGTACTCAAATAGTTCATTAAAGATTTCAATAGCTAGTCAAGTAAGACAGGGTTCAACTATATAGTTTTTATAAATCATTTCTATATTATTTTTTCCATTTTTGAAAGCAATAACTGTATACTTACGTATATTAATGGTTTTAAAAAAAGAGAACATGCCCTTAGTCAACATTATCTATTGCACAGGATTGAAGTAAAAATCCTGACATTTAGCACAACAATTAATGTACCACTGTTTTAAATTGTAATTTAGATTAACAGGCAGTGTTCAGCTCTTAGTTTATTGTTCATGAACCTATTGGCTTTCCTGTAGTCGTTGTTTTAGAAAATTAACAAAATGACCTTTCATTTGGAACACTTACAGACAACTGCAAGTGCATGAAAAATATAATTAAAGCTGATTAATTACAACCCAGCTGTTGTCTAATAATTGCTATTTATAAACAGTGGTGATTTAAATTTTGAGCCGAGAACATTTATGAGAGCCAGGTTGTCCCTTTTTTTAAACTGAAAAGCTGGTGAACAAAGATTGACTGGAGGCCAATCAATTACAGGTGAATTCACTTAAAACAAATTGCTTGTGGAACAAAGAAATGTTCGTTATAAATGAGTTTGTTTTATAAAAACTCTGAAATCGGGGGAACTTCTCCAGTTCTTCCGCTTTTTCCTCCAATATACATTCTCTAATTTCTGCATGCATTGCCATAGCTTGACAAAACCAGACAAATGAAACCTTGTCTACATTTTTTAATCACTAGACTTGGAAACAGCTGTCATTCTTCACGAAATAGTGATCAAACTGATTCCATATTCCTGGTTTTGCTCGTTTTTTTTAATTCTTGTTCGTTATAAGCAATTTCTTTGAAATCGTAGTTCGATATAAGAAATATATTTTAATGGTGCAAAGAGGGATTTATTAAGGTAGTTTTAACTTTGTTCGTTATAACTGATTATTCGTTAAAAGCGATTTTGTTATAAGTGAATTTACTTGTACAGTCCTTTGTGTCTGTCAAGATTTACACATATTAAACAATTTTTGAGATAAGATTTTTAGCATTTCTTTCCATACTTTCAACTTAGTACCCTTTAAATATATTGACTGGCATAGCAACGTTTACACCATCAAAGCATTATGATCTATTATTTTTGCTTTTCTTCAAAGCATTTAATTAGTTTTGTATGATTATGTTCAAAGGAGAAAATATTCTTTTGACAAGTTTAGAAATTAATAATACAGTCAAATTCGCTGAACCGAATTGTTTGGGAAGAAGGATTTTGGAACAAGTTTGACCCTATCTACTTTATTTAAAAGATATTTACAAAGACAGGGCAATTGAATCTGTTATTTTGCTTTGTGTACTTCATTTCATTTAGTTTTAAATATTCATTCATCATTTTGTTCTTTATTGTACATACATATTTTTGGCTGCCATAAGATTTTTAAATGTAAATTTTGGCATGTGTGGTAGACTGGGTTAAATATATGTTCACTTCTTGAAAATGTTCTTGTTTTCTTCTCTTTTTATTGGACAAAATATCCATTTTGTTAGTGTACTTTATGTTGAAAGAGTGCATAAACTTATTGCATCAAACAAGTCATTGTATGTGATTGAATATACAAAGAATGAGAGTTTTGAATGTAGAATGAAATAAATGAGGAGTTTTAGTTGAAGATGAAGACAAAAGTACAGAGGCTGTATAAACTGAACTTTCTGTGGTCTAGATTTTCTTTACATTATTTTTCTTATGCTACTATCTTTCACTTGTAACAGTTTCTGTATTATTGAAAGGACAGTGAAGCAGGAAGAAATAAAAATAAAAGAAATCTGCCATAGAAACAGCAGTTGAGAAAACCCAAACAAATTGCGGACTTAGTACTAAGTTAAACAATTGATCTTTCAGCATTGTTCAATCAACTGCGTTAGTTTTTTTCCTCGTCTTCCTTAGGTAAAATGTAGACTGAATTTTGCGTAAGTGTACTACTTTTTACACACTCCTGTTTACATTTTATTTTGGTGTGTACCTTTCATCAAAAAGGCGGTTGCTATCCACCTTCTGGAGGTACTCTTTATTTAGACTACTACAAGTGCTATAGTTTGTAGGTAAGACTTTATATTTTTGCTGGAATATCGCCTTCGTCGTATACTTTTCCTTTGTTTTCCAACCACCAAGGGACCTACATTTTGTTATCTGATAGGGTTTGGTGCTTCATCCAGCCTACCAAGTAGGATCTAGAGGTACATGCAATCACTGATAATGCAATTGCGGACTACGCGAATTCAATACAACGCAACCTTTTAAGGTAGGGAACGGGGGAATAGAAAACCAATCATGTTTACCTTTTTATTCTGTTTTGTTGTACAGTAGACTCCGGTTTTAACGATGTCGCCAGGACCAGACGCTTTTTTCATTATATCCAGAATTTTGCTATATCCAAAATCACAGAAAACAGCGATATTCAAACGATCTGGTAACACAACCTCTAGTCAAGGGACAATACTGTGTAACAATTTTACAACACATTATTCTTGCATTGATTTCTCTTATTAAATAACAGAGCTTATTTGAGTGTTGAGATATATTTTCAATTATAAAATATGATTTCGCTTTAGTAAAAATAAATACCTTCAAAAGCTCTGTGATTTAATGAGGGAAACAAAAAAAGCCATGTGAATTTAAATGCAAGAAAAACATGTGCATGCCAACGAATGAGATGCAACAATTAATTCAATTGAACACACGTATACAGTAGGTGGCGACAACCCATACATCCCGCCCTTCTAAAATGTCACACAAGGTGATTGACAACACTGGACTGCGCCACATTTTCGACAGCACCAAGAGTACATATTATGTCACACCCAAAGTTCATAGTTGTAGGCCTATAAGCCAGTCGCAGACAGTGATCTCGCGCCCTCTTATGTGTTTTGATTTGAGATGTGTTTATTTTAATTTCAACCTGTCTAGGCGTTAGTTTTTGCTGTATGCTTACTGAGATTTGTCTTCTTTGTCAATTGAACTTGAGAGCTAATTATGTCGTTATATCCGGAACCCTTGGGGTTTTATTTTATTATACCCAATTTCAAATTAGTAATATAATTATATAAGGAAAAAAACAGGACTTTTTTGTTTTGTTCGCTTTATCTGATGTTTTGCTAAAATCTACTTCATTAAAAAAAGAGTCTTCTGTAACAGTAAGGGGTGTTTCTGAAATTTAAAACTGTTGCCCAATAATTTAAGACTCAAGTAGAACAAACCATCATTCCAGACAGACATTGGTACGAAGCCGGCTTCGTGAAGCCGCAGTTTAGAGTCCAAGGCTTCGGCTTTGTTATGTTTTTATTTTTTAAAGATTGGCTTTGTCCAATTTTTGGAAGAGAGGCTTTGGCTTCGTGATATTTCCTAAAAACTGGATCATTCAAAAAGGTGTTTTTCTTGCTCCAAATTCATTCAAAACTGTTACAAGGTTAACTATACACTGTTTACAAGGTACACAACACTTTGTTTTGACTGAAATAGGATGATTTTACCTTTTTATAGAGTTTTCTAAAGACGATGGCTTCGGCTTTGTGTTATTTTTTAGAGCTAGCTTAGGCTTCTGCTTCGTGATATTTGAGATGAAGGCTTCAGCTTAGTGATGTGAAAGGGCTTCAGCTTTGTACCCATGTCTGATACCAGATTTACTTTTTTCTGAGTTAGCCAAATCTGAATTCAAGCTAGATTTTGGGATAATAACAATGCATTTTCATGTAATATATTTTTAAAAAGTGTACTCACAGTGAAATCAGAACAAATGTAAATGTTTCAAATGAGCCAAAGTTTTGTTCAAGCAAAGAAAAACTCAATTTAAATGTTGAACCAGAAACCAAACCCAATTCAGTATGACTATCAGTATTGTATTATTATTACAATGATTTGGATTACATTCTTTAATTGAGGCTCACAAAATTGAAATTTTTTACATATGACTACTTGTATTTACAATACTTTGGTTCAAACACTGGCCCAGGCAGATGATACATCCACATATATTCACTACAAAATATCAAATGGACAATTTGAATAAGAAAACATATCCATTTCAATATATTACTATAAACTGCACATATAATATAAATGAACCCATGATGTTATTTTTAAGCAGATTAAGAACAAGACAAAGCATTAAAGTTGCATGGGCTGTTTTTTTCCATTCAATGATTAACACATGCTGTTTGATTCTTACCCATTTTTGACTAGGATGCTGGTTGCACTGCCATATCTTTGCCTTTTTAACAGTGTTAGATGTAGTACCTGGTTTCCACATATTAGTGTACAGTAACTCTCCCTATACTTGGATTGATAATTTTGCATGGCTGACTTTGAAAGATAGTTTGGATCTTGTATTGATTGTGGGGAGTCATGTAGAGCAACCCAAACATAATATAGTCAGAAGCTAGCTAAGTATCTATTAGGAGCTAGCTTAGTATCTATAGTAGCTCTTCATCTGTATGGTGCTAGCTCATCCTTGGTATGGAGCTTATCATCTGGATCTTCTATCTAAGTGTTAAGGTATATGCTAAATATATAACTATGATGTACTATCTTTGTTTGCAGTATTTAATTAAACAAATGAGAATGAATAATTGGAAGTTTTGACATTTATCATGTAAAATTGATTTGACAAATAAAAAGTATTTTTCAACATTAAATGCATACAATTGAGCTACTGAAAATCTGATTTAGAGTCGTATAGACACCTACTAGTGGATAAAGTCGAGCGACTGTAGTGAACAACTCTCTATGAAATAACCCAGCATGTGAATTTTTTATATTAATTTTTTGTGTCAATAAATTTCTTTTGTCAATGATTTTTAATATAGCCCAGTAAGATATGGCATCATCAGTCACTAACTATCATTTAACTTATTTATCTTTCAGTTGGTGACTCACAAGGCATGCTACAAGGAAGAAGGTATTTCCAGTGCCGTCCTAGCTATGGGATCTTTGTGAGATCAAGTAGGCTGCGTTTTATTCAGACTACTCGGTGGTATGTATCAGTTCAATTTAACTAAATGTTAGATAATGAAGCTCAATTTATTTGTGTTTCTGCAAGATATACAAAGACAATTTACAGCAATTTATAGAAAAAACTGTAGCCTTACTTACTCTTTAGCGCAATAAACCTGAAAGGGTATTTTTTTTCAAATTATTTCATTTCTGTGTTTGCAATTTGGTCTATGATAGGCACAACAGAGAAATGGATCAGCTGGTTAAGTGATTAACCCTAAAAAACTATTAAAGAATTTTACTACCACAGACACAATGATGTATGTTCATTCAGAGTATACAAGAAATGAGATGGTTAAGTGATAACCATTAGCAAACTTACAAAGCCTTTAAGTCATGTAATACTTCTGGGTAGACAGGAGGACTGTGATGGCAACTTTCTACACTTTTCAACCAAGAATATTTGTTCCATTGCTGGTTTGGAACCCACAGTGCTTAAAAACAGCTTGCTCTAAAGTCTGTGGCCTTAGCCACTTAGCCATAATGCTGTTTGAGATATTATTATGAATAAGTATGGTTTACTTGTGCAAAAAAAGATAACTTTTATGTTAAAAAAAATGAGAATTTTATGATTTTTCTAGTGGCTTAGTACCCGGTCTTGCCCAGGAAGGATACTAACAGAAAGAAAACACAAATTTGGTAGACCTATTAACCACCATGTAGACCCCTCCCTTTCAGCTATGCTGCAACATGCCCCAACCTTGCTTTTAAAAATCAAAGTTTTGAAATAACCTTTAGTATTTACTCTTTTTATCAGCTACTGTGCACATTGTCTATGAACTCAGAATCATAACATTGTGTTCATTAGTGTGCAAGATTAAGTACGTCCGGCATATGGTTTGTGTTTGTACATATTGAAATTTAGATTAATGGAGCTTATTTAACAGATAAAACATAGTAAAACTGAAAAGCTAATAACTTTTCTTACAGTTGACAGAATTACACCAAAAACTTAACCACACATCTGGTAATATATACCAACATTGTGCTAAAGTTTCAGGTCGATTGAGTCAAAACTGTGCCTGAAATCTCATTGCATACACATACACAAACAGATTTTGAATCTTATTATATAGATTTCTGTTTCCTCATAGATAAAATAACTTTGCTCCTCAGTTATTTGACTTTAAAAAGACCATTGTAACTGTCCCATTAAAGACTTAGGAAAATATAATTTTTGCAGGGGTCTTATCTGTTCTTTAGAGATTCGTGATAAGACTGGTTAGCCTGGTGTCAGTATACTGGATACACTTGTGCTAAATGTTACATCCTCTGTGTACAGAGCTTGTATTCTGATTAGGACCATCGCTTATATAACCTAACATGTGTTAATTAAGACGTTAAACATGGCACCGTAACCTTTTAAAGATCATTATTACCCAAACAAGTCATTGACTTTTTTGTTTTAGATTAGCTTATCAAACCACATGGAGCAAACACTTGTAGAGCACTACCTTGCATATTGAATTATTCCTAAGTTAACCCTGATATGAATATTATGCTTTTTTGTCGTACTCAATGTTTTTTTGTTGTCGATATTTTTTCAGCTTGTATAACAAATATCACAAGATAGCAAGGAGTTCACGTGTTGATGATACTCTTTTTGATTGTTCACCAAGTAAGTTCTTTTGTCAAAGGTTTCTATTGAGAATTTAATCCAATAATCCTGACACCAACAATCTGAAAATTCATTGCTTTTGTCAATTGACTAAAGTACAGGGTGATTTTTTTAATACTGACCCTTTTGAAATCAAAATATTGAAGAAACTGTAATAGATAAAATCATGCGGTTTTCTGTAACGTATACAACAAATATGAAATTTTTGTTTGATACCAAAAGTTTTTTGATGTGACAACAAGCCACTGAGTAATAAATGAAACGCTTAATGAATTATTGAAGATTCTGATTAAAATCACATTTTCAGGCTCCATTTTATGTTGACAAATTTTGTATTTTTGACGATAGCTTGGTAACCATTTATTGCATCTAAACACATTTGGTATCAAACACAATTTCATATGTGTTGTAAACGCTACAGAAAACTGCATGATTTTATCTATTGCAGTTTTTTCAATACTTTGATTTTAAAAGCGTCAGTATTAAAAAATCACACTGTACATTCAAACCTGAGTAATCGGCCACCTGAATGAAACGGCTAGCTTATAGTTTCCCATCAATTTTCTTATTTAAAAGTTGTGGCTAAAACAGCTACCTGGCTATCATTACCACGGTCAGTCTTTCAAGTCACCAAAACCCTTTTTTCCTATTTAAAAGTAATGTCTAAAATCGCCAGCAAGTTTGACAAAAACTGGTTAATGGTCATGCCATTATAAACTGCGATAAGAAAATTTGATTGACACTTAAACAGTTGCCAGTGAGAGGTAGGAGACAGTGAAGCCAACGATTAGCATAATATAATTGAACAAAAATTACAACAAAGTTAGATAAATTAAGTTAAACCAGAGAAACAATTGCTTGGGTGATGTAAATTTCTGAATTTTTTCTCTGCTCATTTTGTCTGCCCTGACTAATTTCCATGGCCATAACCCTTTACTCATTAGCAGGAATCAGTAATCAAAGACAACATTTGGGAGTGCCAGTTTGTATTTATAGACATCATAAATTAATTAAACAAAAAAAGAAAAAGATGCGTAGCAGGGTTTTTGTGTAGGAGGGGGGGTACACATTTTATATTATGTGTCAAATTAATGGTCGCTAAGCGGGCAGGAATTTGAAAAGGAGTTAGAATTGGTGCAAATTAAGAGCATTTTTTATTCAAATATTTTCATTCCCCATGCCCCACTGTCTACGCGCCTGATTATAAAGGGTAAAAACCCAGCCACCAACATTATGAACACAGCAAAAGTTCCAGTTGCTTTCACCAGGTTATGATCCAAACCCCTTAAAAAATTAATAGTAGATAGTCTTTAAAATTGTGGATACTCTTAAATCTTTATCTTTGATGTTGTTTTTTTTTCAGCTGAAGTTAAAAATGGTCCATACGATCCCATAGCTGTATCACAGAATGACTTCTCAAGAGTACGAAGTTCCTTAGGAGGTAATTTTCTTCTTTTGGATTTTAGTGTTTTTTAATCTTATATCTAATTGCGTCTGCTAAATTTCTGATTAGTCCTCTTTTAATTTATTCAACAATTTAATTAAAAAAAAGCGTATGCACAGTTTAAATAAAGTAAATAAAAATGTTAATTTTTCAAATTTCTGTTTATAAAAGAGTCATTGTATACCACTAGATGTGAAGTATTTTTATATGTTACAATGAAAGCATTAAATGCCTAAAATGGTAAAAAATGTGCTTTGATATCTAAAGATGTCCTCAGGAATTTAAGTATAATGTTCTTTTTCTTTCAGACTATGGTGGATCTGCAAATTGGGACCAGCCTAAATACTGTAACCTCCGTCACTCTATCAGCAGTGTGAAGCCACCAGTCCACACTGCAGGTCATCCATTAAGGTAGGGAATGTATAGTTAATGTTGCCATACACCATGGAAACAAAATATTGCCAAACAAATATTTTAGAAGACACATCTTATCCAAACAGTAAACTTGATGTGACAAATATGTCATCTTGTTGTCTGAGTGTGAATGATTAAAATGAATTTTGTTTAATTTTCTTATGATAATTTCATTATCTTGTGTTTGTTGGGATAACCTATTGAAATACTCAGACAAGAGTAAACCAAGAAGACTGATCTTATGAAAGGGCTCCTTTACTCACTCAACTCTAAACAACTTTGATGCTTCTCTTTCCCAAAATAAGTCCACTATCCGGATTCAGAAGGTGTCCTTATATTTAGACTGCTAGAGTGACAGTTGACAAAGAGTGCATTCAGACAAGAATATGAAGTTCTTGACATAGATCAGGGAATCAAGTGTTAAATTCTTATCGCTTGCAAGCATCAATTGATAATATAAAAAATAGACATTTGGTTCCCTTATCTTAGTAAAGAACAGTATTTTTTAACCATAATTATAAGGAACTTGTACTACTCCTTACTTATTTACACTTATAGTGTGTTGCCGGGGGTCACAACTTATAACTTTTAACACTGTTGTAAAGAGGAAAAGAGATAATAATGATCACCTGAGCGTCGCTTCACTTTCCCATGTCTGCTTTAAATATTCTAGTGTCGTTATTTTCTTTCTGAGTGGTTTTCTAGTTCATGCATTTAATAATTCTTTATACAAGTCTAATACAGCCATATGGAACAGTTTACTTTTGCCTATAGGAGGACCTCTTTTGTAAACAGAAGAAAAGAACTTGTACCCTTCAGACTCATTTAATTTAACGCTTTAGTCTTTAAATTCAGATTCTAAACGTTAAGATAATCATTGACTCATAGATATGTTTTTAAGAAATTCCATATGATAAGATGTTAAACCTTTCCAAACAGATATCTATCCCGCCCATATCATGTTGACTATTGGATTGATGATGAGTTTGAAAGTAAGCCGTCCATTCCTAAAACTCACATGCCACACTCTGCTTTGAGAGAACAGGTGATTATGTTTGAAATAGAAATGTACTTGTCATACCTTTGATATTATCAAGTTCTTAAAAGTTGAACTAATTTTCCTGAATTTAATTTGAAGATTGCAAGAATTGAACCGCTAATTGTTCAACAGTTACATGTATATAATGATATCTTATTCAGCCTAAACCCTTTATCAACTGTTTTCTTTGTGTCTTCATCTTCCATATCGGCCTGTAGAATGTGTTCTCTTCAGATCCTTGCAATTGTTCCTAAAAAAAGTCAGCATATGGACTGTTTCATCTTTATTTCTAAAACAGTGACCATCAAAACTTATTTTGCAATTTCATATTATTTTAATGTTATGTTATTAATTACACTGATGTGTGATCAATGTAGCTGGCTTTTTAGGACTCTTTGGCATAATCTAGTTTGTTTGCATCATTCTGAACTGAAATGCTTCTTTCTTATCAGCTCTGAAGAAGCCAGACTTTAACCTTTAAATCTTGTCATTTTCTAAATTTCTACATCAATAAAATCTTGTTCACAGATTACTATTCAGATAACATTCTGATATCATGTATGCAGCTGACAAATTAACCAATTTTTTATTGTCCTAATAATTTCTTAATTTGTCTTTAAGTTGCCATGACAACAACTTGCTTGCAAGACGACCTTAAGCAACACTGCAGAGGCTTGTACACATTGTGCTGTAGACATTTTCTTGGTACTCACACTTTTCGTGTACTTAAACAGTCGCAACAGAAAAGAAAAAAAAACAAAATTTGCAAGGACAAATATCAACTAGTTTATTATAAGCATAATAGCTGTGGAGAAAAACTGTATTCCCTAATTTGTTATGACCAGGTTCGTAGAGGATGGCATGGTTCCCATTATGTTCGTGAAATGACTGTTCCTACAGGAAGGGAAAGAATGAAATCCACTCAATGGAATGATGTAACATACTAAGTCATAGATTGAATTGGTAAGTAACATACCAAGTCATATATTGAATTGGTAAGTAACATACTAAATCATAGATTGAATTGGTAAGTTATATACTAAGTCATAGATTGAATTGGTAAGTAACATACTAAATCATAGATTGAATTGGTAAGTAACATACTAAATTAATTTAATAAGTCGAGAATATTGCGAAAATCGAGAGACGACTTCGCCTCGGAACTGACATCACCCGGCCGTCACAACATTAAGACTATCCCACGGCTGTTAACTTTTACTGTATAAGCGGAAATTTAGTTCTTGTCGACCTCGCTATGTTTTGACAAAGGCAACCAAGCCTATCGCTATAAATCGTCACTTGATAGTCGTGTGCACTACCGTGACGACGTCGTTTCTCCAGGGGTGGCAGTCTGATGGTCTGACACCTTAGAAACGAAAAATCGTAAAAGTTGACAGCTTGTTTCCTAGATAACGAATTACCTGAGAAAGTGATACTATAATGGGTGGTCTTAAATGAAAGGTAAGGTTTTTCCGAACAAGCCGATACCAAATACCGTTAGTACTGAAATAATCTTGTTTAAGTAATTCGTATTTCTAGAGAAATTGTTCACTTTCTCGATCCGTTTATAATTCACGTCATTGTTCTAATTGGATTAAAATTCTGCGAGTGCCCCCCTATTGATTTTTAACCAAACTTCATAATTTGTTACGGAGATAATATATAACAAACGTCACGTAAATATTATTTTCGCTCATTTTGTGCTGTTCTTTGTATGTTCGTGGAAGTGAAAGCAACTCGATTTTTGTCAACACAAGTCGATATTTATTTTCCATTATCCTCTTATTGAAATGGATTTGCATACAGAACAGATACATTATTCAAATCTTATCGAGTTATGTAGAACTTGTGGTGAAAGATCACGCACGAAAAAAGAAAAAAGCCAGAAAAAAAAAAGCTTACAAGTGTGTGAATTTTAAAACAGACATTCTCTTGACATTCGGAGTATCTGTGAAAGAAGATGTGCAATCAGCACATTCGCCCAACATGTGCCGAGCTTGTTTTAACAAAATTTCAAAAGTTAAGAAATATTCTATGGAAGGTACAATAATCAATGCTAGAAAATTGGCAGATGCTAGTGGAAGTATTTGGTCGCCGTTTTCTGATTTTGTGCGATTAGAGGACTGTTCTGTTTGTTGCCAGTTTTTGAAAACAGGAAAAGGCAAAATACACTGGCCACGAAAATCTCATTCAATTCAGGAAAACACGATTGCAATTGGCGATGCAGGTAGCACCTACCACACAGAGACATCACCAATTACATATGAACACTCAGCCGAATCAACACTAGACATAACAAATAATGACAGTGCATCAACAGAGAGAACACAAGAGTCTGAGACAACTACAAACATCATGACTACTGTTGACTCTATAACAACGCCAACGAAAGATTGTGACACAGAATTGAGATACTCCCCCCCTATTGCTACATCGACACCGACCAAACCGACAAAGGTGATGGTCGACCAAATGACATCACCAGCTTTCAAAAAAGATAAGCTTTTTGAGCAGTCATTAGAAAAATCATCTTCAGAACCACTAACAAAAGATGAAGCACACCTTAACACACACTTCAACAGAAGACTACTATACAATTCTAACAACATAATTGAATGTAAAACCGGTGGACAACCCTTAGTATTGGCAAAGGTTACAAAACCCCGTAAAGAAACATCCAATGTTAGCAAACGCACTAAAAGGTCCCGCACACAAACCATGTCCTCTATTAGATCAGCTGTAGCAGGTTCATCACAAAATAGCCAAATACAACAACAAACAGCAGAACTTAAGAATGTAGACAAGTCGTCTAGAAATGTAATTGGTGAGGGAGCGGGTATCAAAGCCAATCCTCAGATGAGCAGCCAGACTGTGATGGCAATGAAGGAAGCTACAGACCTTTCATGGAGTCAGTTGAGAGTGCAAAGGCGCTTTCTAAAACATGCAGGACTTCTACTGCCGAATGAGCAAAAACAAAGAAAATCCATGAAAGCAACATTGTTACATAGATGGAGGATTTTGAGGATGGCTCAAGAAAAAAGAAAAGCCTTGTACTTTGTAGAGTACACAACATAAAATAATATACAGTAGAATCCCTCTATTAAGGCCACACTTGGGACCAGAAATGGCCTTAACTGGCGGATGGCCTTGATAAAAGGATAAACAAACAAAAGAAGGACCAAAATCTAGCAAACAAAGATATAAAAGAGATGATGAAAATGTATTGACTAGAGTTAAGGTTAACAGGGCATAACATGGCCATTTTAAGTATACAGTATACAGTTTCAATTATTCAGGGGTTTTATGAAAAAAATCAGACATCTTTGTCTGTTTGATAAATTGTTTCACTATAAAACTCTGAATACTCCATTCAGCTTGTTGAAATGGGTATTATTGGCCGTAATAGAGGGATTTTTCTTCAAAAGGGACCTCAAAAAGACCCAATGTCTTTAAAAAGGATAAGTTTTGAATTCTATTTGTGAGAGTGTGTATGAATAAAAGTTAAGAAGTGCGTATATTGTTGGTCAAATTTTTTCACAGGGTCTTTAAAATAAATCAAATAACCTTATAATGTTTAGACAAACCCTGCTCCAGATTAAATTAATTTCAAATAAAAAAGTGGTTTCACAGTACCACAATAGTTTGCATAAGCCGCTCATAAATGTTGAACCAAATGTCGCTCCTCCTTATCTTCATTTTCTTTTGGGAATCGTGTTGAAACACCATTGCTTGCTTGAAGATGCAGCAAATAAGATAGATGAAGAGATTGCTTTACATGATATAAAGAACAAACTGTTTTGGGCAAAGTGTGATGAATTTTGGATCAGGTACGATCCTTTCTTTCCCGATGAAGCGAAGGAAAATTGTAGAATAGATGTTGAAGTGCTTCAAAACAAATTATATGACCTTGAAAACGAACCATTCCAGGTGCGGACAGGCGTCATTT
>JAUUEB010111047.1:0-14996 GCA_032362205.1 Clione limacina | reverse complement strand
ATGTTGTTTTTTTACAACACTTCTGCATTGGAACCTCAGTGGGGAATGAATTATCTCTTCTTCTTCGTCTTGAGCTACTCTTTTTTGAGGAAATCGGGTAACGCCGATGTGACGAAGTCGCTAGTATCAAATAAAACTGGGACGCGAGAGGTAATTATTCAAGAAAAAGTAGTCTCATTAAAGATGCAAATGGGTTTCAAACAAAATATCTTCAATAACTGAGACGCCAATAGACGTAGACTCTTGTTACTCTGTAATCATACGTTAACTTATTACATATCTAAATGATCTCAGATGATTATAACAACAATTGCAAATCACGGGTAATTATCAAACAAATCCATGGCAAAGTTTTCAAATGTTTATTATGCTTTCGTAAGATCTTTCCTTTGAAACTCGATACATTTACATAATGTTCCGTTGCATATGCCCACCCCCTCCCCCGCTTCCCCCCTCAAAAGTAAACCTCCTTACAACCTTAGGATAAATACTAATTATGACTCAGAATTCTCCCTCTCCTTCTATTTTTCTCGATCTAACGTAAATTATGCAAAAGTTATCTCTCTCTCTCTCTCTCCCTTCCTCTATTTCCATCTCTCTTTCTTACAACACCAAAAAAACGCTAACTAAAAGGTTGAAAAGAAAAAACATTATTTGAGGAAACCAAAGCAAATAACCGGAAGTTAGTTTGTTTGCTGGGATCAATCTGTTGCAGCTCGTTTCAGAAATACGAGCAGCCTATCGTCTAGGGTTAACAAAAAAATCAAGGGGCGGTTCTGCTGAAATGGAAAACATGAAAAGAAAAAATATCTAGAAACGAGGAAATAGAGAAAAAAAACTTTAAAAAGAAAATTCTATACCTGAATCATGTGGCGTTAAAAGAAATCAATTAATTGTGATAACACGATGCAAGAAAATCCAAACTTAAAGAAGGTAAATGGTGAAAAGGGAAACGGTTTATTTTCGTCGAATGAACGACGATTGACACATAAGAATTTAATTATCTACATTTCTAAAATATAGTTACATGGAGCTACTCCTACTGAAATAAATGACTGGGAATAAAATGTTCTTGATAATTTTTGTATTTTAGTCATACAGACTTTATTAACCATGTTTTGGGTACGTTTTTACTATACTACTATGACTTATAGTAAAGTACTACATCGCGAACGACAACATACGTTTTGGCAAGGTTGCATCGGTACCGAAACCGGTTAACCTATGTAAGTTAATCACTTCGTTTTTTTCCATAAATAACATGAAAAATTAACTGTTGCCATATCTTACGTAAAATTACCCAGATAACGGTGGCGTATTACAAGTACATTTTACTATTGTCATTAGAATCTTATTTTGGAAATGACATTTCTTAAAAATTACTAATCTCTATTGCTTTTAAAAGGTTCCGTGCAGGGATTAGACGGTTGGTGAATCTAGAATTACTTTTGGCGAGATTTGTAGGCAAGTCTCAAAATTAACTTAAAAGTCAGTTCCTTGATGAACGCTAATGAAAAACGTTGTTTAGCCTAGAAGGAGCAGTAACTCAAATGCAACGTGAATGTTTTACAGACAAAAACGGTTTTGATTTAGCGAAAATATTTTTTAACACGGAAGTTAAAGTTTTGACGTCACTTGTGCCACTAGCCTATACAAACAAATGTCTATTTACCCAACTTCTTATTGGGAATATGAAAAAAGAATAAACCCTTTGTGGCCTCCGTTGTTGATTCGTAGAGATTAATAACATCTTGAAATGTGTCTTGATGTCTGATTACTCCATTCACGATATTTTGGTAAGCTGTTTCTGATTTAAGAAAGTTCTTTTTACAATTGCCGTTGCGTGTAGATTTTTTCGTTTCATATTTTCACTAATGGTATCAAAATATTTGTTTTGTTAGAGAAAATTGCGACAAAAGAAAACATGGCCAACTTCAATCAAGGAGGATGCAACAAAAAGGACAAATATGATGATTTGATTAAGAATAATCGGCTCATCATTGGAAAATGAGCAAGGATAATAATGATTGGTCATTTTAAGTGTCCTTGAATTTTGAAGCATTTAAGACACAATTTGGTAGAATTTCATTTTGTGTCTGTTAGCATATCTTTAGAGCCTATGGTAGGGTTTATAATGGTGCACTCAATTTTGTTGAAAGACTAAGTCCTTTTCGAGGTAAAATCTAATTCCACATTCAGAATGATGTCAATCAGTTTTATACATTGTTAGTTCTTTTGCATGTGTGTGTCAGAGCAACAACTATGTTTTATCTACTTTATATAACTTCGAACATCTTCAAACCTGGTGTAATTTGTACAATACGTGCATACTCTATAGTAATATTTATAAGCAGGGCGTTGTTGTAAAACATTTATATATCCTAGAAAAACCCGTGACCTTTGCTAAGTAGAACCAAAGTGGGCAAAGTTTTCCCTTTAATGTCGACTCAGGTAGTCAATCCTAGGCATTTTTATTAGAAGTCTCCATTCTATTAGATGTTGTAGTTTCTACAGGTAGACAAGATATTAGCCAACTAGAATGAAATACAAGCACTGATCACTAAACAGATATATTTATATGACTATAGAACAGATAATCGTTCAGGAACTATCCTCATTCCGAAAATTAGCAAAGATTTTTGTTTCTAGTCAACTATTGCAAATGAGAATAAAAACAATATAATGGCAAAGGAATGCAAACAGCATAAAACAAAGTAAACTAATTCAAAGTGGGGGTTGACGGATACTTTCCCCTCCCCAATACCCCGTTTCTATTATGTAAGAAAACAATATTAGTCAATGCAAATATTTATAATATTAACAGTAACTTAGATTATCTTTCAAAAATTGAATAACATTAAACATCTCCAGTCCTTCAAATGACGAATTCTACTTTGCCAAAAAATAGTTACATAAAACAACTGCTGTCATTGACATGCAACAATTGAAGGTAAAAGAAAAACGGACATAAAAAAGAAAGAAATCGAGAAGGTAGACTAGAAAGAAAACAAAATAAATTAAAAAAAAGACAGTCAGAGATACCGTCAGGAATACATAAAGATATGATTTAAAAATAATAAATGAAAGACAGGAAGGACAAAATACAGATAGATAGAAAGAGAATGCAGAAAAAATAGAATAAAAGAAATACAGACGGTAGTAAGGCAAAAAACTAAAAAATGAGAGATAAACAGCGTTGTACAAAAGATAAGAGTTTTATTAGACTAGTAGAGATATTCAGGCAAATTTGGCTACCACAACCCCATGGATGAGTTTTAAAGTTGAAGACAATTTTAAATGGATGTCATTTAGAGTCGGGGAACATCCGCTTAAAGAGCATTTGGAGTAGAAAACCAGATGGTTAAAATCATTTGGCAAGAGATATTGCACTGAGTGACGTTATAGAATTGGAAGTAAGACACCATTGAGCTTGTCTATATACCATGAGTAACTAAACATTGCAGTAACACAACCAAATGCGTTAGAAATCTGCCACACAGCACCTGTGAGGGCAGCACACATCTTTGCCAGTCTCTTTCTTTATGTTTTTTTTGGATCGTATTTTATTTATCAGATAATTGTTTTATTTATCAGGTTAACTAGTCCATATGATATTCAATTTAATTATGAAAATACATAAAGTAATTTAGCGCAATAATAACGTCTGCTGGTGTGTAAATATTGGTAAGAAAGTGTGTACAAGGTGGTAAGAAACAAAACAATCCACAGATATATGCAAGCACGCTCTGTTCTTGGAACTTTCCTTTGTTATCCTTGCCTCCGGTTGTTTATTTAACCTTTATGTATTCATAAATAATTGTTCGTCAACTGTTGACTGTTGCATTTTATATTATTCTGTGAATCAGGATGAATTCCATGTTCCCAATTTTTTCCAGGAGGGATCTTTTACGGAATTATTATATGCCAGTGGCATATGCTTCATTTCCAGGGGCGTACACCTTTTTTTTAAGTAACAACACATGCAGGCGCGTAGAGATTAAATTTAAAGAGTACAAATTTAGGGAGCTTTTAATCTCAACTGGGGATCACTGGCCGCGAAGAAAATAAGTAAAAAAATGGTGCAAATTTAGAGGATTTTCCTGGTTAAACACCTGAAAACACATGTTACAGTCACGATATTATTGGATAACTAATGAAATTTCCAGGGGGTGGGCATTTTTTATTTGGAGGGCGTCAGATCAATATTTTACTTGGGGGATAAATCATTGGCAGTAATCCGAAGGAAATCAATCCTTAATAAGTCATTTACAACTTAAAAGGTAGATTAGTCAATCTCATTCGAAGCATGAAGGGAGAGGACATATACAAATGAAAAAGACAAAAATTTAGTAATTTCTACGACTTTAAGTGAATAATTGGAATTCAAAAAGTATTGTTTAGATTTTATTTCAGATGCTCTCTGAAACTATAAAAATTACCATTAAAAACTTCCGAAGAATACCCAAAATTTAGAATCACCGTAAGGTTTTAAACATAATTAAAAATATTAAGACGCTTGACGTTGTTAGGATAAATGAGCCGAAAGTGTGACTGGCCTTCGAGTGACAACTGAATTCAAATTGGCAACGAACATGCAAGGCCATAGCCGAAAACCGCGATAATTGTACCATTCACAGGCAGAATGTTAAAGGTATACAAACAAACGTTAAATTGTTTTACTCCATTCCTAATGGTGGTCGTATAAGATTTCTTAAGAAACAGGGGTGAAATGACATTCCACTTTGTTATGTCAGTGGTCCCTTAACGAAAAGCAAATACAACAGGGAGTTCATGAATTGCAAATGATGTCACAAGCTACGAGCGTGAGGTTTGTTTTCAATTATAAAAGAACCGACCCGATGGCTGAGTTGGAAATGCGTCAGTCTGGGAAAGGGGAAATCTTTAGTTTTGACATTTGTCAAGAAAATGTCTAAAAACAAAATAAATTTTAACTTCTATTCTTGTAGATGCAACAAAAGAACCTTAGATAGGATTTATTTTTGATAATGTTACAGTCCTAACGTCAATGTTAATCATGATCAATCTAGTCACATAATATAACTAAAAATGTATATACATCACATATGAAATGAATGTCAAAATAGTCTTAATATCAAGGCCGTCGATGGCCTTACATGTGTTGGAGTTTTTTAATCGAAAATACCACCAATGTTTGATTCATTCTTATATTTATTTAATACGAAACTCGACTCAAGTGAGGAAAATAATGAGATTATCTCTATGAAAAAGTACCACATTAATAAATTAAAAAAAATAGCATTGGCTCTAAGAAAGTTTAACGAAAAAATGACGATGTTTAGTTGTTTAGTGACTTAAAGTTCACATACAAGAATATAGCAACATACCATAGGAGGAAGCTTGATCTTAACCGAGTAAACGCCCTTGAAAGAAACGCAAGCCATTGACAAAGGAAGAAGGAAAGCTGAAATTCCAAAGTTTGCAGTTCACGTTGAGCATCTACTGGCGCACAGAAAAGATTCTTTCATCTCGTCTCTGGGGACAAAATCCTGTTACGTGTGTCAAGCAAACTGAGGCGTCCATGCATTGTTTGCAAAGAGATAAATTAAACCACTCAAAACAGCAAAAAGGAAAGATATCCCACACAGACGAGCATCGGTTCTCTACTCCGCGATTCTGTCTCTTACAAATAACATTTCCTCTTACCTGACACCACCACTATAACCACCAACGACTCATCAGTCCGGTTTTCTATGCCACCGAACCAAACAACCCTGTAAGCATCTTGCTGCTTAAACGAAAAATTAATCATCCCATTTAATAACGTAGCAGAATGTAATAGTTTCCACCGCTTCAAAGGATATTACATTCGTCAATGTTTACAATTTGTAAATGATCCTTAAAGCATGTTTGCTCGCAAGACGTTCGATAACATAACACCTTTCACAGAATATCTTCACAAATACAGACGCTAAGATAGTTTACAGGAAGGGAAAAATAAAATAATGATAAAAACATACACATAGACTATCGGCGTGCAGGTGCGTTTAGCTTTAAGAAGGAAAGCAAGCCTCTGCGTTCACAAGTCAGTGTTGAAAAAGAAAAAGCCATTACCCCATGGCACTATAAGAAGCCTAGAAACCATTGAAAGGTGAGTTAAAGACTAGCAAAAAATCATTTTTGACAAACTTGTCTGAACCCATAGCAACGAGCTGCATAACGTTTGAATTATTGTTTTTTTTTTTAATTTTGACTGATGCCGTTGTTACAATATTACACATATCCCTAAAACAATTCAATGTCTACAAAAACACCAGGGGAAAACAAAACAAACACTTTCTATTTTTTAAATATATCTAAACATAATATATTAGGTCGTTTTAGTCAACAGTATGAATTTGATCAATATGAATGATAATTTCCTAACATGGGTGCATGGAAAACTCCAAAATTACAAACACACGGTGTGACACTTCTGGCTGTGTGACTACAAAAATATTAGTTTTATTTATGACGAAACACCCTTTTCATACCCAATTTATTGAATTTACTGACTGAAACGATTGATTTTTTCAAAGATTTTTGCAACAAAAGCTATATACTAAATATGAAAATACGTCATCACTTTAAAAAGTTATGAGGATGTTACGACGAATATCATTTACTTTAAATTTCTATAGGAATAAACAGCTTTTCACTGCTCAATATATTATGTGTTTATTTATCGAACTAATCAATAAAAAAAAATAAAAAATGACCACTTTGTAAGTACAATGGATATAATTTCAACACATGATGAGGCATGAGCAAACTTTAATTTGTCACAAAAGCTAAAATCTTCAATTAGAATTAAACATTCTCTTTTCGCTTTACTTAATGGAACATGGCCTCTCTGTGTTAAGATCATGCTGGCGATAATTGACATTAAAGTTTCAGTTTTCACTTCAAGGAGCTTATATCCCCCAAATAAATATTTGTATATTATATAATGTAAATGAAACATACATCAGTAATCTGCGGTCGCAGAGAAAAACTTCAACATAGCCGATTTTACCGAAAATATGTTGTTAAAAATACAAAAATTAAGAAAATAGAAAAGGTTAAACATAAATATCAAGAAAAATATTATTCTCAGAGCCAATGAATATATAGTGAATATTACACGACTAATTTCGTATACGATTTTTTTTTACCTCGGAGTGTTTAGAGACAAGTAGTATTCGAACGAGCTTTAGCGAGTTCGAATTACTTGTCCCTAACACGAATAGGGCAATAAGTTTCGTCTTAAAAATTAAAACCAGGTATTTATTTTATTTCATATCCAATTTGATTTACCGAAAGGAAGCCACATTTACTTTGTGGAAATAATAAGCAAACTAAGAAAATATGAAATTAAAATAAATAATCATTTACGAAATCTGAATTTCGGTACCCGAGTAACAAGTGCAATATTTTTCTCTTACTCAAGGTTTATGGTAAAACAATGGTGCGCAAACAATGAAGTCGGTGACATAAATGAGAAGGAACATTGGAATTTCCCTAATCACTGATGAAACTATTTTAGCTTCTATGAAGGTCAAACATGTGTGTTTCAATAAGACAAATTTGACCTCTAGTTTTTCTTCTTTGCGTCACCAGTTGATATGAAATTAAAGTCGATATCAAAACAGTTTCAATCACTTCGAGAATTGCTACATTCTTCATACATAACAGCCCATGTCTAGATAAACGGGGTTCTGAATGACACATACCAAATTGACACCATCAATCAATCACACTCTGCCCCAGACGACTTAATAAAATAGACCCTCCCCGCCGCATTTCATTGCCCCGACAACCATCAGATAATTAGATCATTAGAATGAGTGTCTGGTCTGGCAAGTCGAGCAAGAAGAGACCACCTCATTCCCACAAAAATAACCGCGGAAATTAGAGGGTCTCAACAGCTTACCTGATCAAGCTTGCCACAAATTGGACACATTCCATCCCTTCTGCCATTAATAATTATGTCAACTTTTATACACCGCTCAAAGTCGTCACTTTCAATCTATGTCATGTTATGCATCTTTCATGTTTTGCTTAAAATGTTATTGAATAGACAGACTTTTTTTAAAGCAAAAACTTAAACACAAGTTAGATTATAGAATGAGTTGTATAACAAGATGTATATTCCACCAGTGCGATAGGCTAACAGGTACATTTTGTAAGGCACTTGACGTCTAATAAAGACAATCAACTCTTTTTTGCAACGATGTTACTCGTGACTCGTGACAATGTTTACATGCTTATGTACATAAGACATGGAGTATAGCAAGGCATACATCAATAACATCATACAGAGTCCCAGTATGCTGAAACTAGTTATACCAGATTTGTACGAATGGCGTAAGGCATTGAGGAGGGCTAGCTGCTAAATATTAAATTTTCATAGGTATGACACGGTCGGAATTCGAACCTCGAGACATTTGACCAACAGTGGCGGGGCTAACACGAAAGAAGACTTAACAAATCATAGCTGAGCTGTAAAGAAATAGAGAAAATTTCCTTAAGGAGTTTCTTCAAACGTTGTTTAAAATGTGAGAAAATCTGTTTTATATATCAAAACACACCATCTTTGTCCCAATTAGTTTTTAAATGTAGAAAATATAGAAAACCCAAGTTGTAAATACTTAAGATTCATTAACTGGTCGAAGGATTTCTTATTGTCAAATGTGTAGAGTTGTGTTCGTAGCTTTGTTTATCAACACATTTCTAACCTCAGTCTATCATATCTAAACATGTCGCTTCTTTTATTTAATTATTCCCCCTCTTTTAAAAAAATATACTCAATGGACTGAAATAAAAATATTTCTGACTACGTCAAATTACATTACAAATATCCTCTAAGCTCAAACAGCACATCTTATATGTGACACAAAAAGGCCATATATGTCGCTGAATTTTGAAATTATGTTAGAGAAATTTCTTGGTTCTATTTACATTAAAGGACGGTTGTCGTAAAAAAGGAAAACAATAGCTAAACAAATAACAAAATCAAAGTGGCTTTAGCGAACTATGTCTCGAGACCACAACTAAGAGGAAAAGGCCCTTAAAGTTGAGATATTAAATTGCTCAAAATTTACATTAAAACAACAAAGTCGGATTTTTCAAGCAGACACCGCAATTTTTCACTTTGAAACCTATTCTTTTGACAAACAAAAGGGTGTAGACAAACAGTAAATACATTTTTTTTTAATTCAATCCATTATGCATTTTCAGTATTTTCAGTGTTTTTGTTTCAAAGAATCAAATTAAAAAGGGGGTGTCACATTACTTTGTTATATCATTTATTTCATTCGTCTTTTAATAAAAATTTAGTTTCTGTTTATCTTTCTGACTCCATCTAGCTGACTGCTTGCCGTTATGCTAATGATTATCTATAGCCTTTCTTTCCGTGAAAAGCGTTGGGAACTCATTAGAAAAAAACATGAAAAAAGTAAGTAGTGAACTTCAAAGAAATTATATTATTTATTCAAGATAAATCTTGTTTCATTAAAACAGGCTTATGTGATATCCTGCCTGGCCATGTCACTTAGCTCCCACAGTAAATATTGTGTTAATGAGAAATACTGCCTCCATGTCCCTTGTTTTCTTTGGTTTAGATATAATTGCCTCTGGTTTAATACGAAATTAATCATGCAGAATGCAGATTATCATTTTGTTTACATTCAATTTCAAATGTTGTCCTAAGATTAACAGTGTGCTGCGAAAAAGAGTGTTCAGATTAAAACTAGTTTATATTCTGAAGGAAAAATAATTGATGTATGTAATTGCCCCCAAAATTACTAGGATCTAACATTTTTTTAGACGGCAATTTTGGGATAATTGTTTGATCTTTTATTCTGCCGTTATGATATGTTGTTTTTATATCATTAAATGTATACAGGTGTGAATTTAAAAAAACAATATTTTCATTATTTAAGAAAGTAATAAAGAAAAATATGAACAAAACTATGAAAACTAAATCTAAAAAAATACTTCTATTTTATTTGACGAGTAACAGTCAATTTTTGAAGGGCCATTGGATAGGATTTCCCTATAACAATGGACTGCACGGCACGTGTGTAAATTTACATTTATTATGGTTTATATTCAAGGCAAATGATAAGGAAACAAATGAAAGAAATTATGAAGAAAATAAATGTAAAAAAGTGCGCCCACTTCGACGGGAGGTAATGAAATACGCATTTTTATGAGAAATTGCCAACATAGTTATTCATTCACTGAGATACAGTCAATTGATATAGGAACAACATAAGAACATGCCAACATAAAGATTCTTAGCTGTTAATCTGCAATAACCGATACAAAAAAGAGTTGGGTTAATTTTGCGGCCAAGTATAGTTATTTTGATATTTCTTAAGCATAAAATCGTGTTAGTACCAAGGTTTTGGATATATAGGTGGTCTTAAAGCAATTTCAAATGCAATTTGATTTTCTTAATTGAATTTGAGTCCTATATATCTCAGTAACATTCTTATTCCTAGGTATAGAGTGAAGTTCTTTCCTCTGCTGGATAGTTTATTTTCACAGTTTTCATATTTAAGAAGAAAAAATACACGTCTTCTACTCACCTTGGGATTGAGTGGCTCCCCTTGACCCGTGAACCCCAATACCTCGGTGTTGCCCATTTAACATTGAAATGTTTCAAGATGTCTGGGTCGATAGTCACCAGTTAAAGAAATATTCCATCATTTTCTAATATTTATCAATTTTGAGTTTGTCAATAGATGTTACCCAGAAGAAAGATGGACAAAAATCAAGCGCATATCATACAGCGAATTAACTCCTATTTTCGGCGCGGATATGGATTGCGTTGAACGTCGGACAGTACAGTTATAATTTTCCGCTCAAATTATTTCTGGAAAAGGTCTGTTCAAACCTTGGCTGTGAGTTTTCTGTTCCTAGAATGCATTAAAATCAGCTCTAAACATGTCCATCCTTAAAAACAATGTAAACTTATCTTTGACCAAACGTACTATAAACAAATGGTTTATAATGTTTAACAATAACAACTATAGATGTGTTTCATTGATGGTGCTTGGAAAGTATATGTACATCAGAAAAAAAGAACACGGTAGACATACAAAGTCCAGAATGCATCAGGCATGTCAATTACATTATGATTGCCTCTGTATTTGCTTAAACTCCATTGCTTGAGATGTACAACACATACTCTATGACCCCGAAGAATGTCTAACAAATTGAATTAAGGCACACGATTTTTTTATCTTTCTTGATTTTGGAAGTTTCACTGTTATACACCAAAATATTAAAAACACGGGTAAATAATATAATGCCAAATTTAGAGTGCTTCCTCCCCCCTAAAAAAATCATTTGTTTTTATAAAATTATGATATTAATTTTGTTTGCTCGACCCATATTTTAAGTAAGTGTAGTGTTGAGCAAGAGGACTTAATGTTGTAATTTAATGAGTTGTGAAGAGAGTTTTAAAAAATCAAGCAAGTTAGTAAGACAGCCATATTGAATAAAACTTTCGTTAGTCACAAACTACTCAACTATTCACAATCCCATCCCCCGTTTCGGACACCCTATAAGTTTTAAAATAACCGATTAACCTAGTCAGGAATCTCCTTTGATGATATATTATATTGCTTTCAAAGAAACACACAAAAGATACAAAAGAAAGATAAATGTCACCAGTCAACAGTGTCCTGCCACGGTTATTTTCGCTCACAATCAACCTGAAGGAGACCAACATGAGGACACTGAATTTTGGGCCGGGGATTGATTTCCGGTTGAGGTGACAATAATCGATACGTTCACACTACGGTCTGCCCACAATGATTTGTGTGACAATCGTGTCTAGGGGACAAAAGGACAGACATTTAGCTTTCTGTTATAATGAATCAGAGGAATTGATGGATATTGCTATATGGGTTGGTTGGTCCATTTTCTAGGACTGCAGCAAGAATCTTGCCTACTTTTCAGTTAATCATTTACCTACGTAGATACTTTGTTGAGTTTTTAAATCAAGTCATGACATTTTAATAAGTTATCAATATTTAAAAACAAATATGAATCTAAATAACTAAGTGTTAATCATGAAAATGTTGCCAAATACTTTGACATCCCATGTGTGTTTTCTCACTTTAATCACAATACATTTGAAAGATAATTAATGCAGCAACCAAAATCTTTCTTTGGTCATTTCTTATCAGCATTATTATAAATACATTGAGTCAGCTCATGATAACTTCATTTCATAAACTGGTCAATCAAAAAGACCCAATTACCGCTATGTTCTTATTGAAGTGTTATCCTACCAACAAAATTTAAAAAAACTATGTATGAATTGCGTTGCCATTAAAATAATTTAGACATGCTGAAATAAAGAATATTTTGTGTACCTTAACGTTCCTAAAACGTAATCTGATTGCAAGTTTTAAAGTCCAAAAACAAAATTTGAATCCTAAGTATGTCTTACACATACAAACATGTTTTAAGAACAAGTCTTACCTAGTACTCTATTGAGGTGATGAAATAAAACTTCCACATAATGTTAGAATTTCAAAAGTCCCTCAGGAATACACATAAAGATATATGAGGTCATCTAAATAGTACCGAGAGCTCATGGTGATCATGACCAGTGCCTTAACTTTACACTGTAAACCATAAGCAAAATGCACGTATCAGAGATGGCCACTGACACAGGAGTCCAAAAATCAAAATATGATACTATGCTACTGTAAAACTCAAAATCTGATATGACCAATGAGATTAAAGGCCTTTAATAGATGAGTATAAAAACTACTCACCATCCGATGCCGACGTCTGTTGGCCCCTCGAGTCGCAGTCCGTTGATTGGCTCCTCCACCACGAGCACAGAACGCAGAACCAGCTCCCGCCGGATGCCTCTTCTGCCGTAAAAGGCCACATGGAGCTCAAACACACCTGTGAGCTTACACTGGCGGTCCCAGCTACAGCTACATGACAGAGAAAAGAAACATGATGTGAGACAAAAGTTGGCGGCAATACAGGGTTAGGGGCAATATGAAACACCAGGACGTACATCACCAGACATCAGTAATATCACACATTTTTTCTCTTAACACTTGGGCTAGAATGTATCTGTAAAGATGAATGTTTGAAGGTAAGTGACCCCTCTTAGTATTTCAGTCAGTATTTGTTGAGAGACTAACTACAGATGACGACCAAATTTAAAAAAACGGGTGAAAAATAGTATAGAAAAAAGGTGAGAAAGTTGGTGAGTTCTCAGATAAAGAAAAATAAACATGAGGACTGCACATGGAATGCCCGCGGTAAAGTCAAAGTTAATACACCGAGAGTGTAAAGAGCTTAGAACGTTTGAGAAGGTAGAAGTCAGCGCAAAAGGGCGAAACATGAGAGAATCGGGCCAAACTGCACATATGGAAAGGTCCCTCAGGGCTAGGAATTCACAAATTATGAAAGGCATGGGCGCAAGGAAGGAAAGGGGGAACAGTAGATGTAAAACAACGTGTTGCTTTGTGAGTGGGAAACCTGAGGAGGTATTGTATACAAAGAGAGGAGAGGAGATGGAAATATAACTATTGAATGTTAAGAATGTTGTAATAAAGCAATCATTTCTAGCTGTTGAAAAAATATATTTTCTAGTAACAGCATCGCAAGTCAGCTTAAAATTAAAAGAAGTTAATAAGTTCATATATGACCTTTTAAGTGTATGTGATCACATTCTGGAAAGAAAGTATTATGAAGCTTTGTTGGAGGGGGTTGGAAATTCCGGTTAGAAATATCTGGTATGTTTTACGGAAGGCCTTACACTATGGCTTATATGTGTTTGTCTAAGGACTATGTATATTAAATGCATTCTCGTTGACATAAACTGTATTTGAGACTTGTGAGAACTGCCAGAACAGACAAACAAAACCTTTTTTACTGATCTTTCTTTTCAGTTAACATATGAGTGCTTTTAATTACAGGTAGTTTTTGTTTGGCCAGGAGTCTATTCCACTCTTTAGCCTTGCTATACAATTTAGGTTTTCACTGTTTCATATTTTAAGAACCCACAAAATAACGTAACTTTGAGAGAAGGGAGTAAGAGTAAATAAACCACAGGCAGTTATCTTAAATCCACGTACAAAAGGCTAAGATGTATTTTGTTTAAAGGGCGGTCGATAGCTTGTAGATTTTGACCTGTGTTTGTACGTAACAGTTGTTCCCTGTTTACTTGTTTCAAAGGTCAACCTAACAATGGTAGAGACACACCCATTCCCGTTGAGTACAGCTTTGGCGCTAGTGTATAGTATACGTGATGGCATTCGTTTTTTAGTGGATGACCTACTAGAACTTACGTCCCCTTTTTAACTTGTAACTTATTCACTTCATCTTTCTTAACCGTAAGTTATCACTTACTAAACTCCGTCATAGGAGATATACGAAAGGGCCTACGACGGCGTCGGGGTAGTGTCCCTCCTTGAAATTCGCTGAGCCCCCTAGGATTAAGATAAATGGGTACTTCAGAAGGAGCACATTTGAAAACGGTTCCATGTATATTCAAATGATAATAACAATGATGATAATGTATGATTGGAATTTGATTTAGCGCACTTCCAGTCTTATTGATTGCTAAATGCTCTTGATAAACAGATCTTATTGGATTATTCACGTCGAGTACATTATGTAAATGTACCCATTTGCTAAGTTAAGACCGTTTTGAAAATTCAACGAAGGCACTGCTCATTTTAATCACACAACTCAAGTCTAACGGTCGTAGTGTAAAGAAATGTCATAACTTTTTATTATCTCGGCAACACCTTTCATTTGAGACTATTCCCGACTCATTCTAACAACCTTGATTTGTTTATCATTGGTAAGCCCAAATTACCCAAGACACTTTCTTTTTTTGGGGGGGGTCTTCTTAAAGATCATAAGTGTCACCCGATGGTATAGTTCTCAGTAGTTCTGACCAATCTGGTAATCGGTTGCGTCTTATATTAGTAACCACGGTGCCATCC
>JAUUEB010111046.1:0-24005 GCA_032362205.1 Clione limacina | reverse complement strand
CGAAAATATTGAGTAGCGGAAATAGTAACGGGAGTATCCAATAGCCAATACTCCCGCTATTTGGAGTAGAGTATTGGCTTTTTGAAGTAGAGTATGAGTAGAGTATTGAGTATTGAAAAAAGTTGCGGGAGTAACCAAGTCGGTACTCCTTACTCAATACTCCCGCTACTACTCGAGTATTGCCGAACTCTGCCACTCGGCCATCCTGACCCTGCTTGCTTTTTATTATTTATTGCTCACTTATGTAACGTAAGTTTCTAGCAAGCAAATATGCAGATATGGACATCTACATACAATCAGAAACAAAGTAAAATAAGCATGCAAGACTTGAGAATGAACTTACATCTCCTAGTTTCTTAATGTTGTTGAAAATTGTTGTCACAATCTGAAATAAAGATAAACAAACCATTTGTTAAAAGATTTATTGTTCGCATACCTAATAACATATTCCATAAAAGTAACATTTTACAAGTTTAACAGGCATCATACTCTTCTCAAAAAAAACAAAAGAGGGTCTACCCAAATGTTGCCCTAAAAGAGGCCTATGGTGTGAAGCACCTGGGCCTACGTGGGGAAGACCAGTATCTTTCCTCCAGTTTTTTTTTAATTGGTGACTAAATAAGCAATGATATAAAAGAAAAAGTTGTAGTAAGGTCTATTAAATCAAAGATCCTCATTCCTAATGAGTCTTACATCAGTAGCAATTATTACAGCTCTCAAAATTGTTTACATGTATTGAGAAATGTTGACTTACTGACACAGCCAGTGGTTCATTGAACATGCATAAACTGACAATAAGATTACATGTGTGCTCTATGTTGATGTTGTCTCTCACTTGGTACATCAGGAACGGGTGGCCCTGTGGACAGGATATATGATATTACAATTAAAAACTTATTCATTTATCTATAAGCATAAACATTTGCATAATCTGAATTTCATGAAAAACCCAAACCAAACAGGCATATGCAAAGACACTTAATTAATGGTAGTTATTAAGTAATGGAATATTTTTCTCACCAGAGCAGCATTTAGTTCCATTATTTTCCTAGCAGTAACTAACTTTTTTATATGTTCATGTGAGATTTGTGAGCATGTTTTGATACATAGATTAGTAACAACTACTAGTAATTGTTTTTTTAAGTGTCACTTATATTACCAAAACTGTGTTATGTTCTGAATTTGTGTGTCATATACCTTTTTTTTAGTAAAATACTGTACATAGGTTTTATCCCGAGTGGAATAGTAGCATGCTCATTTAAAACTCTGATCAACAAACAAATGCTCACAAGAAATTTCTTTTTCGTTCAGTTTCTACATTTTACTTGACTCTCAACAAAGTTGAGCAAACTATAATATGGTGAAAGCTAGCTGAAGCATTTTGGCTTGCAAATTGAGTTGCACAGCATGTACTAGTGCTAAAGATAAAATTGTGCTCAGTGGTTTAAGCAAAGAGAGAGAATTGGAATATTTTTCTCTACAACAATTTAGACTTAAATTGTCGCAAAGTCTTACTTTCTAGTTAACTTGGATGTTTCTGTCTGTTCAAACTACCTAAGTTTTTAACAAATTATCTCAAACCATTTGACATATTTTCAAGACGGTTTCAATCAGACAAGAAGTGATTCATATTCAGAGAAAGAAATGAAAGAACAAAATTGAGCAAACTCACCCGTCCTCGTATCAAGTAACTCATGTCCGACTCACTAAGCTGAAGAACATGTCCATCTCGGGATGTCTCCACCAGATAGGCCACCAGACAGATCAGTTTGCTCAGGGCTACAGGACGGACTTCATCAGGAGACATTGAAAGGACTTCTTCCTCATCTTCATCTGATAAGATCTCAACCTGATCAAAAAATAATATAATAAATACAACATTCCAACCCTCAAATGAAAAGGTCAAACTAATATGTCACAAAGTTTAAATAATTAATTTTAATTTTTTTTAAATTTAATTATAATACACATACACTGTAAAAAAAAGTGAAGACAATCTTGCAAAGAATAAATTGCTGGTCTTATGAGTCTATTTACAATATTGGTCATTTTGTGAAATTAATATTATTGATACACAAACTATTTACAGCAAAGTAGTACAGTGTTATTTGAATAGCATAAAAGAATACAGACATTGCCATTCACAGGTCGTTCAGAAGTTATATACAATGCAGGGATATTGGGTCTGGGTAGACACATAGCTAGGCACTGCATGATGGCAGTTGTTTTGCCAACTATAATCTTAAATGTGGGAACTAAATTTGTTCTCATCAAAGTGTGATCCCATTTTCTACTCACATAGTCTGCCTGTCCGCCCATGTAAAAGCGCACCAACATGCTGATGGTATTGATGGAGATAAGGAAGGCAGCTGTGGGGAATTCTGAGTTTGAGTCCTGCATTTTGGCAAACTCAAATAGGAATGTAAAATAGTCACCAATATATTTGTTGGTTGGTCGCATGCCACACTCCAACTGTGGATTAGAGTAGATTAATCAGTCTATTAGTTATACAACCAAAGAAAATATAATTTATATCTTTTAAGAAAAAGCAATGACAAACAAATCACCTACTAGAACACCCCAAAAACTGGTTTCATTTGATGTTTTCACATTTGTGCAAAGCAACTGTCTCTTGAACCTTAGGAGTCCAGATGATACAACCAAAAATGATGTTTCTTTAGTCTTAAGTTTGAAAATTATTTGCCTTAGATCAATGAATCAACCTTGATGTCATAGAGAACCTTTTAATTATCTAAAACCAAGAGAACAGATTCAAACAATAGAACAAATTTGCTAAAAACATGTTAAACATTGGACATAAAATTGCTAATGTTACACAGCAGGTGCTTTCTTATCTTTATGATGTTATTTCTTTTTTTTCAAGTCTTTTGGGCAAACTACCCATCAAATTCATGAATTTTTTTTCAAGTGTAGCACCAAATATTTAACTCCTCTGTATACTACCCTAAAAGCTGAGAAGGTACAGATGTGTCTCAGTTGAGTTAATAATAGATTGCAAAATGCATTTAACATACCATACGCCTGGAGATAGGCTCTATCACCATGATATAAAGAGTTGACTTACATTAGATAACAGCTTGGTGATAAATCTTGTCAGACAGCTATGACCACAGATCTCTGTTGTATCTAGACCAGGGCTGAAAGGGATAAAAGAAATGACAAGACAATTAAAATCATTAACTATGTCACTTTTCTCTTAAAGCAATAATGCTTTGAATGTTTGACAGTTATTTAATGCTTGTCTAAGCTTCAGTTGCATTTCACAGGAACGCAGGACGGCAACAACGACGGCTCAACTTTTAATCTTCAAGAACGCAAAAATTAAGCTTTAAATCAAAAAATAAATATCACTACACCATCCGCAACACATGAAACTATAAGAAAAGTATCACTTGTCAATCTAAAACTTCCTAGAAAAAAAGGTGTATAGACCCCCCCTCCCCCCGTTTTAACTTTCCTAGCTTCATTATAATAAGATTATGGCCATCCCTACAAATTCTCTGATCTATGTCTTATTGACACATGTCAACTGAATTTGGTGTTTGAATACCATCAGCGGGAAAGGGTGTTTTCCTCATTGATAATGACGTGTTGTGATTCAAACATAAAACATGGACAGTAACACAACTGACCTGAGGTTGATGTACTGTGTGTTGGCTTTACTGAGCTGTGTGATCATCATGATGAGCAGCCTCTGGAACATTTGTCTTATCACAGAGTTGGGACACTTGATGAGGATGTGCTGCAGCCACCAGTCCTGACCTGCCATGTGCTCCAATAGCCACTGGAAACACAGGAAATTATAACATAAGTATTTGATTCATGGTATGATATTTGTCTGTAAGTGATCATTGATGACTTCATTACAGGAGAGAAAATGGTTGAAGACAAGGATGTGATTGAAATTTATGACTATTTTCAATTACAGTTAAACATTGCTATAATGCAATGCATTTTCTAAAGTGTTATGGGATATTTCATTCATAAAAACCCTTCCACTCTCAATAAAATAACAATGAAAATACCAATCAGATTTTACATAAGTTGTGTAAGTAAATTTAAAGAAAAATCAAAAGGGCATTATAAACCCTAATAGTCTTCTATACCTCACAAGCGCCAAGACAGCTGGTGAATTTCTTCATCAGATAATCAATCCACTTGGGCATGGAATTCTGGGAACAAACAAATTAGCTTTCAATTATCATCATCACTTCAGAGTAGGACATTCTTATCTCATTTACTTGACAGAGGACAGCTACCTCAAGACACTAAAACTTCATAAAAAAATGTTTAATGTTGATACATGTGCCTTTGAAAGATTTATAAATTAGAGTTGTCATGGTGATGTTCTGTGTTTTAATTAAGCTAAATATTATCAAGTTGGATCAAAATCTACTCTTTGATTTATACTGCATTGTGGTAGAGTTGTAAAACCAAGCAACTACTTAATTTGATCTTCCTCCTCATAAAAAAAAGTTACAAAATTATGGGAAAAAACAGACTGGAATAAAAATTTAAAAAAGAACGATGTAAAGTATATTATGATCAGCTTGCTAAGAATTTTAAAACAATTGTTTGTTATTTACCTTTTCTTTTGCATGTATGAAAGACTCAAGTAGAAAGCAGGAAGCGAGGACAACAGCCTTGTGATTAGCTATGTCACTGACATCTACAGGTAGGGTGGTGGGGATGTGAGAACACATCTGCCACATATGTCTGGAAAAAAACAAACATTGAAAAATACAAATCAAGACACATCAATTTAGATTATAGAGAAAAGTATATAAGGAGGACTTATTGAAAATATTAACAAAAGTTACTTACATAAAGACATAAATCACTGCACATTATAAACCTATGATAATGATGATGAAAATTTGCATACATAAACTCTTGAAAGAGCAAAAAACACATCACATTTTAGAGTTGTTCAAAGAATGCAGAGACCACTTCAAACAGGGTTGAATACCAACACATTTAAAATGCTTGGTTGGTTATAGGTGTCTAATGTATGTCCCTTACAACATTCAGTTTCATGAAAGGTGGCCTCGATATAAATATCCCAAAAAAGGACAAAACCAGTTGAGAATGACAGCAAACATGCAACACTAGCCAAGTTTGAACATGGGATGTCTCACATGCCAGACAGAAACATTATCATGAGGCCACCTCATATTTATTAACAAGTTCAACATGTTTAAATAAATGTTTTTTAATTCTGTGTTGGTGTCCTCTTGTACTTTTGAATCTAAATCTAAATAAAAAATCAGTGTATATTAAACACAAAATGTAAAACTTTTAGATTATATACCCCTGAAGTCAAGATTTTTAGAAAACTAGCATAAAAGTTCATGATTACAAGCTTATGTGTTGCATTGACACATTAAGTGTTGAATCAGAAAGAATTATACACTAATGATTAATGAACTAGCTAAGACCAAAACATCTAATAGTTTTTGCAATACATCTAAACATAAGATTGTGACACATGGCTATTTTGGATGAAACACAACGTTTTTCTTCAAATAATTAGTATTTGACAAAATCAATCTGAAAAAATGATAGGGAAGTACTTACTCAAAATACATTCGGTCAAAAATGCTGCGATCTTTTAAGAATTGTGTGTTGTCATTCCAGATCCACTGAGGAAGTTTAAAAAGAAGACAATAAAAGCAACAGACTACAAATCAAATTAAAACTTAGATCACATTAACCGAGATACCTGTCATGAATCAAAGTGTTAGAACAAATTTTAAAGATGTCTCTAAAGTCAAACTTGTTGCTGGTGGTAATGTAGGAGGGTTCCAGCTGGGTGCAAGTGCCATCACAGTGGCCCATGTTTTAATCTGACAGTTCAATTTCCATGACAACTAAGTATCATCACTTTTATCACAGGTTGTTTTGCTTAAAAAGGGTGCAGTTAAACAAAATAATTTAACTAAAATGTAAAAAAGGTTCTCCAAAATGAGACCATAACAAAAATCTAATTTAGCTCTAAGAGTTGACTAAATTAACTCTTAGATAGGTTCCATGACACCAGCCAAACTGAAGAAGACACTAGAGTAATTTAATGCTGACATGACCCACATGCAAAAATACTAGGTGGCAGATGGAGAGGTAGACCAAGAAAGAAAAATACAGATAGCATTACTGAGTGGTCTCAATGGAGATTTGATAAAATTCACCACTTGCACATGCGTGATCAACACTGTCTCTCCATGACTAGAACAATGATGAAATAAGGATAGCATGATATATCATTGTCAAGACTTTAGCATCAAATCAAAGCTACGAATCTGTAGCAAAACAAAATGTTGAAGGAGATACAAAACGAAGAGAATGAAATAATGCAAAAATCACCAAACGACAGATGAAGAAATACAAACTATTGAACATAAATAAGATACAAGTTACAAACTTGTTAACTGGAAGTGAGTTGAAGACACTCTGAAAGGAATTGAAAACAAGTCACTTAAACAAACCATTTGGGACTGAGACGACTCAAAATAAACAACTTATAATAGAATCTGGAACAAACATAAGGTCATCATAAAACATCAACTATTGTTTTACTTCCTTCAGATAAAAAACAAAACAATACAACTTGAAGCCACTTACAGCTGCTAAATCTTGATTGAGTTCAAACTTGTACTCCTGAGCCTCCTGAGCTCCACCAGGTGATACACGCTCATAAAACAACATGTAGGCACTGTTGGTCTGAAATGAAACAAAACAAGGGCCATTCAAATTTCTTAATCATACTTAGAAACAGAAAGGCTTGAAAGCAACAAGTTGAGAATAAAGTTTAGTTTTTTGAGCAGGCTGCTGTGATGCATAGTGACTTATTGCATCACCTAAATTTTTAAGTATTGTTTTTGGATTGCTTTTATTGATACTAATTGAGATTTGTGGCAAAAAAAAGAGCAGGATGGTCTTATGGACCGAATTATTGTTATCATCATCATGTTTAAAATATGCTTTGGTGGGTCTGGTGGCTTAAATGGTTATTAATATTAATGAACAACCTGTACTGATCTGGATTTTGTTTGAATGTCAACCAAAATTCCGAACTGCCCATTTAAAGTTTAAAAATGTGTAAAAAAAAAAAACAGGTCCGTTTAATTACAAAGATACCAACAGTTACTTTAGGTCTATTGTACATAACAACAGTGAATGAAAAATATATGATAGAACTCATATTTCATTGCTGTTCTGTTCAAAATTTTCTAATTATTTGTATGTTTTAGAAATATAACTTTAAAAACAGTGTAATAATTGTGATATGTTATGTCTGAAAACTCCTCAATCAATGGAAACGTAAATCAACCACAGAGATTATATATTCCTGTTTCGATTGTTTATTTCTTCAAATTATAGCTGATGTTGCATCTACTGCGTACGAAAAAACGAAGAACTCAGTTGTTTCAACGATCATTATTAATACTCCAAATCGCGACCCATCATTTATGTCACATTTATCACGACACAGGTTTCCCCATCAAGTTTAAGTTTTTAATGGACCGGAATTCCCTGGAAGTGATAATGTAGTACCCAGCGAACATTCTGCGTACTTTAGTCGTCAAAGTAATCATAGAGGACTGTACAGTAGGTGAGTTTCTGTCTGCATCCTTTAAATTTCAAGATGTCACATTTAACACACGTCACATTCCTCACAAACACATTGAATTATGTTAGTAGATAAATTTTAGTAGTACATAGTCGCCGTTCTTAGGATCTGCTATCCTGCAGGGCCAGTGAGTTATCGAGGCTACCTCTCGGCTGTTTGACAGCATTGCCTTGCAACCGTGGGGCAGAGGTCTGACGACGGTGACTACTTGGACTTACTCCCTTTTGGGCTTAACTGGCACTTGTGTCATCCAGCGAGAGGTTTGGGTGGGCATTCTCAACCTCGAAAGTGGAGGGTTGGGATTAGAGTGTGAGTCACCACAGCTTTAAGTGTGCAACCATATTTCCCCAAAAGTTAAAAGTCACTGCACTGTTTGAAGTGTCAGTAAATAATAATAATAATGATGGCGTTAGTAAAGTGCTTTTCCCTTTACAAAAGCTCAAAGCCTTTTTATAATTATTAATAACCAGACAGGACCAATGTGTTAGGATAGTCCAGGTTGCTATGGGTAACCTAAGTTTATATAACAGTGCAATTGTTTATTACTGGTATTAATGTGCTTTGCTTAGACTTGGTTATCGATATGGAATAAGCACCTTTGATTACATGTGAAGCAGGTTACCAAATTGTAAACTTCGTAGACTAAATCTTATTTTGTTTCAACGAGAAGAAAAACAAAATTGTGTCCAGTGACGCATTTATCACAATGTATTTGTTATTTCATATCTAATTCTCTCTGAATGAACATAATTTTCTACTGATAATCAGAACATTAGATTTATGACTCTAGAAATTAATGTTGAGACATTCTTGTGTGTATGGGGATCCATGGAAAAACAGATGTGAGGAATGTGAAACTGTGTGACAAGACAAAAATGTTCCTTATGCCCATGGCACATTTAAAACAGGACCAAGGTATTCATTCATAATAATAATTTGGATTATTTCAAAGTTTATGGAATTCAGGTCAGTGGTAACAACTCAATGAATCACTTTCACCTTTTAAGAAGCATCAAGTATGTACAATCATCATAGAAGTCAAATAAAATGACAAACTACAAAAGTTGCGCTGATCATGAATCATGAGTTTGGGGATATAACATAGAAAGGACTACCCAATCACCCCGTTTCTTTGCTACCAAAGTTATTGTGTTCAATGACAACTTGCCATACCTTCTCGATGGGAAAGTCCAAATACTTGTCTGATACTTGGTCATAATGCTTGCCTTGTAGTAGAGGAAACTGAAAAATAAATGGGTAGCAGGTCAATTAACATAACAGCAGGTACACAAAACAATAATTTCAATACTCTTTATAAGTAGAAATGGATCAATTTGATTCTCCACATCTTTAGAAATGATATCATGGAGAAGGAAAAGAAACAAAGCAAAATACAGAAATTTAAGGTTTTAAAAGATAACTTACATTCATTTCACCACCAAAAGCTTCATGTGGTATATTGCTTGGGTCAAATGGTTTCACATCTGCATCATTAAAATGGTACCTGTGCAGGAGAATATGTAGAGAAAAATATTATGTCTGAATCTTGTTGGTAGGGATAATTTTTGTGGAAACCAAAGTTCATCAATCAGCTATTAATAAAAAAAAAAGCTTTAGCTTTGTAAGAATATAATTTTCAAAAAAGAAAAGTTAAAAACACTAGACAGTTAAATATCATTAGGTAAATCTTAAACATTAAATCCCATCAACCATATTGTTAAATGTCATTATATAGTTCCGCCAATATGGACGCTAAAGGATCAGTACATGATGCATGGACAGTTCATACATGGACTTGCTATTAATAATAAACAACAAAATCATGTTTGATTCATTATAAATTTTATGTAATGCACACTAAAATTTATGAGCTTTTAATATTTTCATCTTCAGCCTCTGCTGCACAATGGTAGACTGCCTTTGAAGGGCAGATTGGTAGGTACCTAAGGTTTCTAAATATCTAACTGATTAACACACTCCTTCATGTTTACAACTTACGCCCCCTTCTGAAGAGAAATGCAGAGTTGATATTTCATACTAAAAGGCATTGAATAAAATATATTTTTACATAAAAATAGCAATGAGTGGATTTGTAGTGAACGATAAAGAGCAAAAGAAAGCAATGGAGAGTGAGAGACTCACCATTTATTAGTCTGAGTATCTTTAATGAGATTATAATAATGTCCTCCTTCTGCACTACCAACATGAACAGTAACACCTATAAGTCTGTACTCAAAGCTCTGCTCTTCTTGTGCTGCTAATGATTCTGCTCCCTCAGCATCTACGAGACAGAAAAAGTGATTGATATTTTAAACCTATACTTTATTTTATCTTTCATATATTGCCGATAAATAGAGTTTGACTACGGGTGATTATTTGAAATAGTCATAAAACAGTCATATATTGTTGAACCTGCTATTAATAGAATGCATTCTATGATGCAATTTGTAGAAACTCAATAGGTTATGACTGTATATGTCAATGATGAGTATAGCATTGCAAAAGTGAACATTTTCTTAAAATAGAGTAAACATTGACTAGATTTATTTTTCCTTAATAAACTTACAAAAAAATTGTATAAACGTTTAAAAACAAAACACAAATTTGATTTTTTGACACTCACTTCTTGGCAAGAAAACAACAACAGTAAATAAATTTCATTTTGTGATGCTGTTCTTTTTAATGGGATTTTCTGTAACTTATCAAATAATGCTATTAATTATAAACAACAAAATCATGTTTGATTCATCATAAATTTTATGTAATGCATAGTTAATGAGGTAAGCAGTCAGGACAAACCTTTGATTTTGTCTTTGCCTATAAGATTGTGTTCCATGTATCTTGACATGTCTAATGTGTCGGGGAAAGAAAAGTGTGTGTTGACTTTTTCTTTCATCATAGTCAGCATGTTGAAAGAGTAGCGCAGGGTGTTGAAGCACAGGATGCGAGGTAACATGCGGAAACATGTCCTGTGGACATCAAATTCATAATCAATGAAATGATAGTAAATTAAAGAAATAACATTTTCATCTTTGTTAACTTGGTCATATGCCCAATCAATCATTCACTCTCTAACCTTAGGAGGGTAGGTAGCGTTATCAATGAGGTACAAAAAGCACAGGTCAAATGTGTAAGTTACACATGATAAAGATACTTGGCGGTTGATAATCATAGAAAGATGAGTAGCTAAGTTCAAAATCAAGGCCTTCTTATATAAATTGTTACTCTTAATAGACTTCAGTCAGAAATGGACCTTGACCCTATTTTGGCAAAGAAATGCACCAAAATGCTTAGCAAAAGCAGCAAAAACGGTCAACTCACTACTTTTGAAACAAATTTATCCAAAAATCCAACGCAAAATGTGGAGCATTGGTGGTAACAAAAACAGCTGTAGAGAGCTTCTCATCAAAGTTGATCTTACACAAGCTCAAATTTTTAATAAAGTAAAATCAGGCCATATATCCCAAAACCTTTAGAAAAACAACTTGTTGAATCCAAGTTTGTCTTGATATCATTTTAGGTTTGGTGCAAAGTTTCTGAAAGATTAGGATATGTACATAGGGAAATGTTGGAGACAAAAATGTTTTAATTAATAGCTTGTTCTTTTCTTTTTCCTACATTGAAACAAAAACGGAGTAAAAAAGGAGAGCTGCAGCTGAGCTATGAAGGACGGAATAAAATGACTTCTTAACAGCATACCTTTTCTCCGCCCTGACTTTCTTCTGACACATTGAGCAGGTGTACATATTGTCTCCCTCTAACATGTCCTTCACCGTCACTTCATCCAGAGATTCCTGTGTCATCAAGCATAAATACATTTTCATTTTTTAGCAAAATAAATAATAGTTATCTTTTTCATAACTGTCAACCTGAAACAGTATCAATAATCACCAGGTAAACAAAATAGCAGAGGATATACGAATATTGGATTTGAGATGTAAATTCCAAACATCGAACATTATTTACAGAAAGAAAGCAAGATAACCTGTATAAATAATCTGAGAGTAATAATCAGGAGTAAGAGTCCCATATTACTCTTATTGCTGACTTTATTTTGCTGCATCTGAAAATACCTCCTAACAACTCACTGCTGGGTCAACAAAACGGTCATGAACATTTACCAGAACTGGGAATCCCTGCAGCTATCAGTTCCTCCAAACATTGAAGTATACTGAGCAAAAAAAACAAGGCACCACAGTGATTTTGTAAAAATTGTCTGATCTTTTATTATGACCTAATGATATGTTGCTTCTATATTGTTGTACTTTTTGTGTGTGGATCTATATCTATTTTTATACCTCTTAAAGAAAGTTATGAGGAAAAATATGAACAAATTTATGAAAAACTCTAAAAATGTGTATTTCATAATTTTCCATCAAAGTGGGTGCTCTCTTTTACAGCATTTTGTCATGGTTTTGTTCATATCTATTTTTTTCCTAAAAACTATACCAAATCAAAGTGGATGCACTTTTTTTACAGCATTTTTCATGGTTTTGTTCATATTTATCCTCTTCTAAACACTATCCAAAATACATGTAAATCTACATATATGCCAGTACATTGTTTTAGAAAGGATATATCCAATGGCCAAAATAAAAAATCTAACAGAAAATTCATAGAAATCTTAAATTCTTATATATAAGGCACATGTTAGCAATAGAACTTCTCAGAAATCTTTGAATGTATGTTGTCATCCTTACATAGAGATCCTTCATATGTGCCACACCACAACGTACAGTGTAGAATTCCTCAAATGTCCGACTCACATGCTTGCAGTCCTGAAAGAAAACAATAATTCCTTATGACTCACATTGAATTTTCATAAAATGTACATTAGTTGCTTTAAAATGTTACTTCATTCTTAAGAATGGCTTCTATCATCTTCATCATCATCATCATCATTTATAGTTGTTGTCCATATTCGTAGTCATATGACACGTGAACTACATGGGTTTGACTTTTTACAATGCGATAGCTCTACGCCAGGCGCGACGGTCCTGTACCATCTCTGTATTAAGGAGTTTGGTCTTAAAATCTTCTCTTAAGGACTCAAAAAGAAAACAAACATTCAAGCTAGTATTCTTATGCAGATGATGTCGTTATGTACAAATTCAGTAATGATGAGAATAGTTTCTTTTATTTCTTGAGGATGGCAGAATAGACATACAATCAGAACGACCGAAGGTGCTGCCACACATATGATGTATGGTGTACAAGTTGCACACTGCACCAAGTCACAATATATTGACACAATCTTAGCTTGAATATCTCAATGCCAGGCTGTTAAATTACCAATTTCAAAAAGTCAAGGTACAGCCAGGCTAGGATTTGAAAACACTATCTACGTTAAAAATTGAGCCACCAGGGCGGCTGTTCCCATCTCAGATAACAACGAAATATATTTCTTTTGTAATTGCAACACTCACCAAGGACACAACATTGTTTGTTGTCTCTCCTCCAAACATTTCTTTGATAACATCTTTCTGTGAAAATAAATATGAGAACAATGTGACTTGTGCACACACTAACCATATATCATTTTAACTGTACTGTCATTTGGGTAAAACTGCATAAATAACTTTATCAACTACTTATTTGAATAACAAAGTTACCCCTGCTTCATTATGAAAGGAATAAAGTTTTAATTTTGTTAGTTGCATGTTTCTTAAGTATGCAACAAAAGGCAATTTGGTCAAAAGAATAAACAAAGAGGGCTGATTGTGTGTAAGTGAATGATTTTCACACTCAAGTTTAAATAATTTGCTGTATCTTTTCAACCTAACAAAGATTGGTATAGCAGAACACAGCAGCCTTAAGTCAAAAGACAGGCATCAAACAATATATCATATTGATAATCATCTTTTTCACTAAGACTAACCATGACAGAAGACGTCTCCTCCAGTTTTGTTATGATATCTGTAAAGAACTCCTGCATATCTTTCTGCTCTCCAGTGTTAAGTGGACATCTGTCCATCATGTACGTCTTACAGAAACTCTTTGGGTTGTAAGCTCTTCTCTCACTCTCCTGTTGATAGAAACATGACAATAATCAATAAAGAGTTCTATTGCCACAAAAAATTGTACAAAAATGTTTAGTTGATTATATGATTGATACAGCTGTGAACCAGAGTTGCCAACCCTCGGAGACAGCACCAGGCAGATTTGTGAAAAAAATAAGGGAGATTGAGATAAAAAAAACAGGGAGATTTTTTTTAGGGTCGAAGAAATGTACACATCAGGTCGCAACTTTTAATCATCCTTAATGCCCTCCCCTTAAGTTAATGTAAAACCTTAATTAATTTAATCCCTTTGCTATGGCAATGTTGAAAATGAGTCTTATCTTTAACAAAATTTGTCTTGAAGGTCTGGTAGGTATGATAAAATGACAACATCTTAGTCAATTATAAACCGAATCTGATAATGTTGGTCTTAAATGAAAGGGAAGATGTTCTTCTAAGTGATAGTGTCATAAATATATCGGAAAACGGAAGGTTTGCGTCTCATGAAAACAGATTCGCGGGATTTACAAAAAGATCGTCAATATGAGTACTAAAATAGCCCTATCTTGGTCAAATATCAACCAATTTTGATAAAGTTTGTCTCAAATAGAGGAGAATATAATTATCTAATCGATAGTGTTATAAATCTATCGAAAAACGAAAGGTTGAAGTCCTAAAGCTCATGAAAACAGATTCGCAGGATTTACAAAAAATCATCAATATGAGTACTAAAATAGCCCTATCTTGGTCAAATATCAACCGATTTTGATAAAGTTGGTCTCAAATAAAGCAGAATATAATTCTCTAATCGATAGTGTTATAAATCTATCGAAAAACAAAAGGTTGAAGTCCTAAAGCTCATGAAAACAGATTCGCGGGATTTACAAAAAATCGTCAATATGAGTACTAAAATAGCCCTATCTTGGTCAAATATCAACCGATTTTGATAAAGTTGGTCTCAAATAAAGGAGAATATAATTCTCTAACCGATAGTGTTATAAATCTATCGAAAAACGAAAGGTTGAAGTCCTAAAGCTCATGAAAACAGATTCGCGGGATTTACAAAAAAATCGGCGATATGAGTACTAAAATAGCCCTATCTTGGTCAAATATCAACCTTTCTTGACAAAGTTGGTTTGAAATAAAGAAGAATATTATTCTCTAACCGAAAGTGTTATAAATCTATCGAAAAACGAAAGGTTGATGTCCTAAAACTCATGAAAATGGATTCGCAGGGATTTAAAAAAAATCAGCGATATGAATACTAAAATAGCCATATTTTAACCAAAAATCAACCAATTTTAATAAAGTCGGTCTTAAATGAAAGGGAATTAAATTATCTAAGCGATAGTGTCATTAATCTATCGAAAAACAGAAGGCTGGCGGCCTAAAATCAAGAAAATGCGAGTCCCGAGAAAGTGTGTTCAGCTGTCAAATTCCATGTTTTTGGTACGTTCAACGGACAATTTTCGTCTTTTCTGGTCAAATTTCCATGTCAAGTACGGGAGTTTATTGACATAAAATACGAGAGAAAGAAATTGTTTCACAGGAGACCGGGAGAAATGGCCAAAAATGGCAAAAAAACAGGAGTCTCTCGGTTTTTACGAGAGGGTTGGCAACTCTGCTCCTGCCATTGAATTCTAGATCACCAGTTTTATAATACAATCATCCCTCTTCTCTCTGTCTGATTTACGATGTACATTCTTGAGATGTTCTTTGGCCTCTTTATTTGGACTTGTTAAGTCCCCTTTTGGTGTGCGGGATCATATTAAAAAGTTGAAAAGAAACAATGCAAAATTTCTATTTTTTTATCAATTTAAAAGTTTTAATTAAAAGAAATTTGTGTGAAAAAAATGCACGGAAACTTGTTGCAAAATTTACCCTTGCTAACCCAAACCTCATAAGCCTATGATTGGGTCTTGCAGTCGTGTGCAATATCTGAAATCTGGAGGTTTAAAACTGAGTGCATTAAGAATCATTTTTGGACTAGAGTGTGCGATATTTTGCCCTCGCTCGCTCATAAATGATGAGTCTTCACATTTTCTTGGCCACCCACGGATCGACAAGACACAGGATACACATGCTCTTGTTAAAAGCCAAGAACTCTATGCATGGCTTTATAAAGCCTTGGGCATGTATTACTCAATACAAGCCTAATGGAGTCATATCAAATAGTTAATTTGTTCTAATAAGGTGACCTCTGTTCTAAAAGAAGTCATAAGATACCTTTGAATGAAGTACATGGTTGTGCAGTAATATGGGATAGGTGCTGGTGAAATGGGACATTGTGTGGGTGAAACTATAGCTATGGTTCCTTGACATATATAAAAGATCATAATTGTCAAGGCAATAATACTTGGACATTGTAAATCTGTGATGTTAATGTTATCTTTAAACTTTTCAAACAGAGACTATGAACGTTTGTATTTACTTTTTTGGTAGAAAACAGGGGCAAATGTTGGATCTTTAAATGGGAAAGAGACATATAGAGGCGAAACGAAAATACCGATGGTTTTATAGGTTGACTTGGCTGAGCTTTTAACATGTTATAACTTACATACCAAAAGGGTTCTATGAAAACTTTTGGTGTAAATGGTAACATTTTAAGATTTTTGATTCAGATGTTTTCAAATGGGTGGGGGTGGGGGGTATTGGCGCTTGAGGGGGAATAGTGAAAGTATGTGTAGAGATATCTTCCTCAAGTTAGGTTAGAGGACACTATTTCAGCACTCAGGAGATCTTCTTGCCCATCACAAAGCAGGTAGAGTTATAGAGTGATTATGAGAATGTTATATACCTTGACATGCTGTGTTCGCTGTAGCAATCTCCGGTAGAGTCTTCGAGCATTGTCATATTCTTCTTGCTCTACTTCAAAGTCTATAAAAGCTTTCCATAACACCTCAGGCATGTCAAGTCTCTGCTGGTTAATAGCCAGTTCTAGGATACCACGAGCCCTGTCTACGTCTCCTAAGATGGTCTCCAACTCTGCATACTGTCAAAGAAAAAAAGTTCAAATAACATATGTGTAAAATAAAACAATTTATGAAAATATAAATAGAGTTAATAGCGGGGATAAAATACTCAGGAGTTGGATCAAACTTATTCCACATATGAATACATTTATCTAATTCAAATTGAAATATTCTCAAAAAAAAAAACAAGTAGCTGAAAGGATTTTGAATAGATTTATATACAACTATAAATAATTAAAATTGTCAGAGGGAAAAATCAAATCAAATCAAATCCAGGAAATACTGGTGAATTCACTTATAACGAATTGCCTGGGAAACAAAGAAATGTTCGTTATAACTGAGTGTTTTATAAAAACTCTGAAATCAGGGGAATATTTTGATATTGGCCAGTTCTTCCGCTTTTTCCTCCAATGTACAATTTTTCTCTCCTCTGATCTCTGCATGCAGACAAGACCAGACTAATAAATCATTATTCATCTACATCTTTGCATCAAAAGACTAGCTGTTTTGCTTCACGAAATAGTTATCAAACTCATCTTTTTTCACGGTTTTGCTCAACGGTTTCTTTAATTATTGTTTGTTATAAGCGATTTCTTTGAAATCTTAGTTCGATATAAGAAATATATTTAAATGGTTCAAAGAGGGATATATTAAGGTAGTTTTAATTTTGTTCGTAATAACTGATTATTTGTTAAAAGTGATTTCGTTATAAGTGAATTCACCTGTACAGAAACATAAGTCTTTAAACAGTAATCAGGACATATGAATAAAACTGTTTTTTTTAATTCTCCTTCTACTGACTCAAACAAAGTGAACTTGGTTGACGGCAAACCAAGAGAACTGATCATGCGTTAGCCACTGCTTTACACAGTGATGTTTAACATTTTGGTGCTTCCCTTCACACAGAAGGATGAATTTATACTGCTAGTTGAAAAGAAATGGCACCAGGCAAGTATACCGCAATACAAGCCCAATGGGGATGATTTGGTCCATAAAAGAATTAAAAAAGAAACCAAACCCCTAATGCTGATCAACCTATATAAAATAATAATATAGTTTGTACATTTTAAAGGGTTTTCATGTCTCCTTCTACACATGTTATGCAGCAACCGTAAAAAAAAGGTAAGTTTCCTGCGTTATAATTGAAGATCAGAAAGCAAAATTGCTTGAACAGGGTGATTATTTCTGAATACAGGAGTAGTTTTCATAAGTTCTACATCTATTCCCTCTGGTGGGAAAAGTATGAGTTAATTTCAAGACACAACAAGAAATGTGTTGTCAGTTTGGGGCTTCAATGATCATGTTATTGAGTTAAAAGAACACTGAAAACAAGGTAAGTTATCTAATTAAGTCTATAGCTGTTAGATTTTTGTCCATTTGTTGTTGTCAAATAGGTTTCCTACTCTTTTTCATGAATATCAAGAGTAGAGGTAGCAGTATCTTTAAGACATCAGTCTGGGTCACTTTTTTAGCTCAAAAAGTTGGGGTCACAGTAACTATGGGAAAGCAGTATCTTCGGGTATTTACGGTATTCAAAGACCAAATGGAATGACATGTATTTCAGCATTAAAGCTCAACATATCAAATCATTAATCATGACCAAAAAACATGTGATTGATCTCCATTTGGTTGGCAAAAGCACTACCCACTGAGCCCTACCCCCTTAACTGTGTGACTTGGGTATATCAATATGTTGCGCTGCCTTCCCATTCCCAGATATTGACATCAGACATATTGCCTGAGCTTAAATCCATTAATATACAGTGGCTAAATAACAAATTCAAGGTCTTAGGTATGACCTGGCTAAGAAAATAAAACTTAACCTTTTCACTTGTGAGGTGCAAGCTTTATGTCTATGAATAATTACATTTACAAAACTACAACTATACAAAATTATACAAAGCGATAGATTCTTGAGCAGGGATTCACTCTATTACATTGAACATACTTTCATCCAGGTTGTACAATTTTCTGGACTGAATTCCAAAAATTTCTGGTACAGCATCCGACACCTGTCAAATTCTCTCAGCTGGAGTTCCAGATCTATGTATCCTCTGAAGACTTTGCTTTTGGGACACTTTCCAATTGCTGTACCCTGAGGAAAATAAAGGTTAACAATCAACAAACAGTGCTTCCAGTAGGTTCTGATGATGACCAAGCATTTTTGGCGGGATATAAGTGTAGGGGGCTGTCATGGCCCTGTAAGGTTGAGGGACAGTGTTATCTTAAATACCCCCCTCATTAAATGTTGAAATTATGGGAACAATATGAAGCAAGACTGAATAGGTAGGTATTATGATTATAAAAACAAATATTTTAAATTTTACTTGCATAAAGAATGAAAACACAACAAGCAATTGAACACCACTGAGTTCAATTACTCAAAAGAGATAGAGAAACAATGACACTGGAGGAGTGAAAGTGGTTGAGAGAGAGAGTTGACAAAGTCAGAACAATAGAAAATTTAGGATTTTTAATAATTGTTTCAACACTTTGCTCCTGTTTTAGTTGGTGAAGCCGGAAATAGTTATTTATTATTTTCTCAATAACTCATTAATTTGTTTATAAATTGTCAAATACCACCAAACATTTTGATAGGCGCCGATCCGGCAAACTCACCAAAACTTTCCTGGCTCCATTCAGGTTCTTCTGTCTTATCTCAAACTGTGCCAGCATAAGCCAGATCTTGGCAAAAGTGAACTTCTTATGGGGTATGACATCAAGACAGGCTTTGAACACATCACGTGTACGCTCTATGTCCCCAGCTTCCAGCTCCTCATAAAGGGCGTAGTTGATCCACAGGTAAATGTAACGTCGCCAATGTCTTTTTACCTGAAAGTCAATGAGAATAGTTAATATTGAAAACAAAATAAAACAATACAGCAAAACAGTACATTTTTAACAGAGTACCTAAAGTTGGAAATAGGACACGTTTTTGTAGAAAGAACCACCAGTGTTAAAAACAAGTCACCATGTAAGATTTTTTCTCTTAACCATGAGTTGACTTTGTCTGGGTTGATATAAGGCGTACAAAACAACCAAAATACTAGCATATCATGCTAGTTATAAGAAAAATAATGTGTAACAGCAGTAAATCAATGACATTATATCTTGAGTGTCAAGAGATTTTAACAGACAGGACATCATACCTATTTTGGTTGTTTATGTAAGTTGGAGAGATATAGATGTTTGAATGTTTTAATCAGTAACTAGAGTACATTTTTGAAATTAGAAAAAAGAGTAGACAATTTTTGGCTTAATCTTTAAAGAAATGTCACCTTGATCTTTTAAAATTTTGAAAATCATAAAATATTTAACAAAATAACCTTGTTTGGCTAATTTCATCCCCCATTACGTAAACCACATTGACATTAACAAATAAAATAATATCAACATTTGGCATTATACTGTTTCATCATACATTTAAAAGTATAAAACTAGATTTACCTGAGAAGGAGGGATGTTGGAGATAGCTCTCTCATAAGTGTCCCTGACTTGCTCCAGTTCCCCATCCGACTCCAGCAGACGCAGTAAATCAAACCATGCATCATAGTTCATGGGATTTGATTTGACTTCCTAGAACAACAAAAACATGCCTCAAGTTATAAAAATATGGTGATTTAACATGGATCTTCAAGACTGGTTTTTCAAATGCCAAAAAGGTATAAGGTTGACTAAGAATGATTTGAGACCAAATCAATATTGACATTGATAACAAAGACTCAGTGCAAGTTCAACCAGCCCTGATAAGCAGCGTTTCTTAACTACAATAGAGTGGTCCATTAGAAGACTGTAGCCTGAAGTTGGTTCAAACACAGAGCAAGTTTTTTATTTTACAGCTGATATAAAAAGGTGATGCTAGCTTTGGCATTCAGATCATAAGCAAACAGTGCCTAAGATGACAAACACCTTGTTGCCCTCTTCCAATAGATTAGGAAAGATTACCTTAAAAGTTGGAATGAATGAGGCCTAGTGTCCAGGCCAAATGTGTACACAAATTGAATTGAAAATAAAGACATATCAGGTAACATTAAAAAAATCTTTTATTTTAACAAAAAGAACACTTGCCCATGTTCACTTACCTCTTCATACTTGAATCTTCTTTTGTTGACAATAACATCCTCAATGGCTGCACGACTGCCAAATTTCTTCTCATGTACTGTATAGTGCTTGTACACGTCTTCACATGCCTCCTTGGGCAGGTGGTCCAGGGCATATTTGTACACAACTCGGGCACGCTCATGCTGAAACATTATGGTTAACAGATTATTCTTGAAAATTCAGGTACAGTGGTACAGTGCTGTACTAATAAAGTTAAAAGTTATCAATATTGTGTAATCTTTAAAAGAAAATATAAAATGTGACCGAAAATCTGGAAACTAATTCCATATTCACTTCTCCCCTTAATCAATAGTCATAATGGGGATTTCTTTTGAAATCTGAACATCTTTAGTGTTTTGCTGGTACATATGTAGAATTCTTATCTAGAAATTTGATAAAATAATGTAAAGAAAAATTCTGGTACAACACACATACAAAAAATTTGGACTTTAGTCTTATTTGGTGATTGATCTCCCACTTGTGTCATAAAAGTTTTGAGACTCAGTACTATTCAAAAAACTATCTTCAAACTGGTTAATGCTGTTTAAACTCAGTATATCAATTACCTCTCTTTGACCCTCTTCAAACTTGGCAAATGCTATCAACATCTGTTCACTTATGTTGTCTTCCCCAAAAAACTCCACCGCTCTTTCATAAATTGATCTTGAACTGTTGATGTAACCATTCTTCTCCTCAAACTTGGCATACTTGATCCAGTTCTTCACCTCAGGATGTACTAGAACAAGTGGCATTTGTTAAGGAAAAAATCACGGAAAATGCTTAGTATTCAGTTATCAAGAATAAAAACAATGTTACGTTTTAGATCTAGTTTTGTTTTGAATTATTGAAAATCCCGAAAGCAAAATGGTTTAGTTTCATACACCTGCTACCAACCCAAAGTAAACACGGTTAAGTTCATACCAAATAGGACTGATCTTGCATTAGTAACTGTTAAACACTAGTTTAGCACCAGTTTGGCTTTTATTGTGGCTTAAATTGTAGTCACTGTCTGACTCCAGGAGAAGAGAAAAAATAGAAGATAAGTTTGGGAAGTAATGTGTGTGTGAAACAATCGCTATGTTTTTATATCTCTGTCAAAATATTTTTTGTTAAATTAGTGATATAATAAGTTTGTACATAAAGGAGAATATATGATTAGAGTTATGTAAATAATAAAAGGATATATCTCTCATAGATAGTCCTGGCTCTGTCCAACTCTTTATATCTCAACTCAAAATTGATGAATGAGTGCCACGCCTGCTCCTCCGGCTCCCATTCCATCCAGCGTTCAAAGACCTGACGACCACCTGATGGATAAAACAAATGTATTTTTAACATCTTCCCAGGGATATTAATAACACAAATCCCCATACATATATCAATACCCTAAAAGATACAATAGAATTAAAGTGTTATTCATGAAAAACTACTTCAAATCCTAAGTAAAGAAGATGATTTACATTCCACTGACCAGCCTTTTTTGGTCAAGGGTGTATATTCTTCCAGGAGGGAAAAATATTTTTAAACAAAACAAAATAACACAGAAAATTTATCATACAAAATGGGAAGAAATGGCGCAGTACGAACACATTCTTCTTTGCGTTCCTATTAAACATTCTATAGCCAGAAATAAAAAAATTAAGGAAGAAAGTCTAGGGGAAGAGAATTGAATAGGTTGCAATGATATACAGCAGCCCTTATTTGGTTTAAAAGAAAGTTCAGCAACTTAAAAATTATATAAAAAGCAGAGAATCGGTCTGTTTTTATTTTAATAAAAAGTACTTGAGCCAGAGCCACAGATTAAACTTCAGCTCCATCTGAAAGCCCTTCAGCTCCAGCTCTAATTCCCTGACAAAAAAAGCCTGGAAGAGTAGGATCAGACCTTGATTTAAGTGTTACACAACTCATACATCCCACCCAATCGCAGAATACTGACACTGGGCCAACCAAAATTAGCATGAATCCAGGCTGCATACAAGACTGCTGCTAAATTTTTAACTTTAAAAAGTTTAAGGCATGGGACATGGTCTGGATTTAAATATCTTCGTCCCAATTATACCACAGGTGGGACAGGATAATAATCATCAGAAAATAATAAGAAGTTCCAAAAGTGCAAATCCATATTCATTTTAGGTCAATTTTTATGTACGACTATGAAATGTGGACCCTTAGAACATGCCTAGAGAAAAGACTAGAAGCAGCCAAGATGTAGGTGTACAGACATAGCAACATCCTGGACGAGAAAAAGGACATCCTCAAAGAACTTGACCTAAGAAAGACAGGAATTGTGAAGAAAGTTAAGTTCTCACAGACTAGCTTATATGAACAAGTGCTATGAGACCACAAAGGTTGGGAAAAGATGGAGATCCACTTGTATCCAACAAAAGTTATCCCCCCAATAATGTTTGGACCCATAAGAAACACAATAATAAAATTAAGTATTTCCCAGCTTATTAAGAGCTCTAACCGAAAGGTAACACTGTCTTATAGACAGATTATAATAAAAGATTTGGTAAGAAAAGCGTGTAAAATTTGCCTTGAATAGTTATTGGTTACAGGAAATAAGCTGAGCTAAGCTAAAACATTGTTACTTTTTATGATCACACTACCTCAGTATTGATTTTTTTTTCTACCTACACCACAATGCTATTTGTGACATCACAGGATATTGTATGTCCCCCACTTGCATGTTAAAAAATTGAGATTTTGTAAAGAAGTAACGGGGGTCGATCAGTACTATTCAAAACATCAGTGACTTATTATTGACATTAGCAACAAAGTCTTTGAGTTTTCCATAACCTTTAAGCTTTCTTGAGTGATGGTATTAGATAGATTGCGGTTAAGAAACCAGCAATATATCATTAAAACAGAGAAAATTGAACACACACAGGGCAAAAATTATATCAATCCTGGTAAAAATGCTATTTTTGTTCATCCCACCTGCAATATTTTGTAACATTTCCTCCATGTATGTGTACTTATACCAGAACTGGTTTGCTCTTGGTAACACCATCACAGCCCTGTCCCAAATGTTCCGAGCATGATTGATCTGACGACACCTGAAGAAGAAGTTGGAAGATAACAATATGAAAAGACCTCAACAAACTATACCAAACATTTAGTAACTAATTACAATATAAAAAAGAATGCAATCAGTAAATAATTAGTTTCACATAAGTATAAAATAAGAAATGGTCGTTCATGTTCATCATATCATCATCATATCCATGTTTATTTGTACGGGCCGGGATTAATCCTCTACAGAGGGTAGGGCCCGCTTGACTT
>JAUUEB010111045.1:0-35450 GCA_032362205.1 Clione limacina | reverse complement strand
CGCTCTCTCGCTCTCTCTCTCTCTCTCTCTCTCTCTCTCTCTCTCCCACGCACACTTTTGCAATCGCTTCGTAATAAACATTAACGATACATAAAGGTTGAAAGCACTCAGAGGTAATGATTCATTGCTAATGTTTGTGTGTGACATGATTTAAAAGAGAACATACAATCGGTTGTTATGAAACTCATTAATGTGATGCACCAATTAACTTTCAAATATTGATATATGGATGAAGTCCTATTGATTACCGGACTCGTCGATAAAGTGTCAAATAATTAAAAAGAACGATTAGCCAACGTTGGTTCAAATTTTAGCATAAGCATACTTAGGAAAAGCGTGTATTTCTCTTTCATTAATTTGTCGCGGCTGAAAAATAAATACAACTTAATTGATTTAAGGACGCTTGGTTTGCGATGAAAAATCATCAATTCATGTTGCGTTTAGATGAATAATTAACAAAAAATTAACATAATAACCTCAAATGAATCAAGTTATTAAACACGATATAGTAGACAGGTAACGCAAGTGGAATAGTTGAATTAAAAGATAGCAAGCAGATACACAACAAATAGAAGAATATAACCACGAAAGTATAAGTATAGACAAATCAGGTACAGTGTCGATTTTTAGTATTTATTGAAAATTGGCACTGTAGTGAATTTAGCACTGTAGCGATGTTTTCATTGTTTAGTCCATTTATAAAGAGAAAAACTAATGTTTAAGAATGTTGTCAAGGTCATTCAAGTGGCAATTACTAGTTTTTCGACACACACACTTTTATTCAAGTTTATAGTAAACAGAAGAAAGCTATGTCAAACGTTTTTAGATTTTAATAGGACTTAGATCAATATGACTTTTGATTGGTTGTTTTACTTTTAAAAAATTGGCACAATAGCGGGGTTAAATAAAGAGTAAAAAACAATTTTGTATTGAGAAAAATTGGCACTGTAGTGAATTAGCACCGTAAAATATCACAGTAGAGAAGTTTTTATAACAAGGGCAAATAAGGAAACATCGATGCTTTAAAAAAAACTAGCTTTGTAGCGAAATTAGGACTATAGTGAGGGCAATGTAGTGGGTTTTGACTGTACCTGTTATTATTTTTAGAAAATAACATGTTGATTAAAAACATAATATCTTTTTTTTAAACTTTTTTTGGCGCCAAGTAATAAAATAATTTTTTTGTAGAGCTTTTATGAGTTAGTAGAGGAATTCCCCGGCATTTAATCATTTATCTTTAAGATAGAAGTTAACACGAATCCAATAATTTTAAGGTATAAATTAATTATTCTCACCTTCGCAGGTTAAACTTTTTTGGATATTGAAGACAGAGTATCACTTCATTTTCCAGTCGTCCCATAGTTTCATCGTTTCATTTTCTTTACTAAATCAGCAGCAGTAAGCAGTGTAAGGTGAGTTATTTGTGAATTCCCCTTCTCGTTGAACTGATAGTGGTAAGAAAGAAAAAAGAAATCGTCAATTTATAACTTTTCTGATTCTTGAGACTTCATTTTCTAAATTGTCAGTGTCAGCATAATTAACTCATGTGTAAATATTTTATGAATTAGATGATATGAATTAGTCTGTAGTCAGCATGCTTATCTATCGCGCTATGAACACAAGTTCTAATCGACTTAACCTGTGTTAATTTAATGTATATTTCTATTCAGCTCTGTTTTTCCAAAGTTGTGACTGATCGCAAACTTGTGACTTAGGGTTAACTACAACAAAGTAAACACAGTGGATTTAAGTCATGATGGTGCAAAGAAAATCTTGCTTCCCGAAATTAAATCAACACGAAACGTTCGAAACGTGAATTGTGCCAAATTTGTCAACGCATTTCATTTACCTAAAGTAGCCGCAACGACATTAAATGGAGGCGAGGGGCGGCGGATTAGACGTTTTTCTTCGACTCCTGTGACTCAACTAGACTTGGATTGCAATTATCCTTAGGGTACATAGACATAGCGTTTGCTGAAATATTAACTTGATGGAACTATTCACTGGGACCTACACATTGTAAAACGTCAAAATACTCATAATGGATCGAAAAATGGAAATGAAAGTAGTTGCAGATATGATTACATATATGTAATTTGTTTCATGAAAAGACCATATGTTCTCGAGTTATGAGGAAAAGCCTCATCAAGGTGCAGTCTCACCATAGCTAAGGTCAAAAATCAAATGGCATTTATCGTAATGCTCAGCACCAATAAATCCATTAGCACGATACTAAATCAGAAATATTTACGAGAAGTGATTTTGTGTGACTTTTTCTTGAGTAAAATGCGTTTTTAGTTTGGTGCTCAGCATATATAGTAATATATAGTAACCAGAAAATGAGTACTCGTACAGAGCACACCACGCACAGCAGAAAAAAGTAACAAAGAACATATAGAAAACAACTCAAATACCAACAAGTTGAGACAGTTATTCATAAAAGGTACCTAGAAGACTATGTGTACAATATTTCATGGTACTACTCCCAATGATGTGTCAACTCAACTGCGTAAATAATGTACCTGAAAATCATAAAAAGGACATAACTCTGTAAAGATGTAAAAATAAATAGATAACAATTACGCCTCTGTGCAAGATTACATATTTCTTATTCTCAAGATGTGACCACAGCATGTTTTTGCCAAATTAACAGAGAACATATAGCAATAAAATTCAAAAAAGGCCATGACTGCGTACATTTTTTACAAATATCTTTGGATTTAAATAGTAGAAACTTAATACCCGTTCTCTACAATGCTTTCAAAAATAAAAGCGATCCGAGCAAAATTACTCAAGTTGTCGCGTAAACAGACAGACACACAGACAAACACACAGACAAGAGGAACATATACCACTGCACAATACTATTGTGCGTGGAATAAATAAAAGCATTTCCAATGTGTCTGTCAATTACCATGCTTAATACAGCAACATTGAGTTCAACTTAGTTGTTTTAGATTTCCGAGAGTGTGTTCTTAATTATACAGTCTTTCCAAGAAACATACTTTATTTGCTCGTACAGGCAGAGCGGGTAGACAGTAGACAGTCAGACAAACCGTATATATATCATTTTACTTTATGTGTATTATTTCTGTAACCCATATTGGCTCAACTATTTAGGCGTCCAACTATGAAGTTAAAGGTCGGCTGGTCAACCCCAGTCGGGTCATAAGACTTTTTAAGAATTTTGAATTCATGAGTTTTTAATTTTGACATCTAGCATGAAGGTATTCGTCTTAATAGCTGTCGGTCTGATGCCAGTATACTTTAATTAAGTATGATGTAATAGAAGTGCTGAATATTACTTCGTATGTTGGTTAGCATTTAAACCTGTTTGAGTAGCACTGTTTCCGATTTAACCTGCTATGTGCTGATGGAGTCGCACACAACTTTAAAAATCACAGTAAAAATCTGTACTGTTTAGTAAGTGACAGTTTTACTTTCAAACAGGAAAAGCATGATTATTTACGGACTTCATTTATTTTGTTTCTCATCGAATGTCAATTATCGTCTTTGATACAGTGACGTTTGGGTCCTGAACCATATGACTAATTTTGAATAACATTGCACCTAAATCTTCCGAATTAAATTCACGTTGATTTTATATTGTACCTTTATTTTCAATTTTCGCATATGTTCATTTTGGAAAGAAAAAGAAACATAATCATAGATCTTATCTCAGCCCCTGTTCATCTTTGCCTTGTATACAATGAAGAAAATCAAAATATCTTCAAGAGATGTACAGATCGTAATATCAAAAAATACTTGATATAGCTTTCTAAAGATTGTGCATTGCAAAGCGTTAAAAGGTTTTGTCGATTTGAATAACGCAACGGTGTGTCTGCTGATAAGCAGGGAAGGAAGCTAGAAAACAGAAATTATACAGTTATCTCTCCTGAGGGGATGAAAGTGGAGCATCTTCGACAGAACATGGAATTTAGCTATGCTAACACGTTTTTTCCCCATTTTTATATGTTTCTAGTTTCATATGTTTGCTTGTGTTTCTTCAAGAGAAGACAATGTGAATTGCGTGAACTTTCCTAAAAGCATTTTTTGTTTTCATTTTCAATTTTCAAGTCAAGGAACAGTTAATGGCTTTTCCATTTATGTTAATTCAGTCTTGTGTATATTGATATATTGCAAAAATATGTAAACGAATGTTTTTAACAGTTATAAGAGTATATATCTTTAGCAAATGCGTTAATCAACCGTTAGTATCTGATTTAGTCCAATTTTATTTCAATTACCGTATACAAAATGGCTTTAAAGCTGAGTTTGAATGTCTCACCCTTAAATAGTACATACAATTCGAGAATAGTCAAAAGAGCTTTTATAAAAAAGAGCAACAACTTTTATGGTTTCTTTCAAATCACTACCAACTATAAAACAAACAAAAATATACATATGTCTATAGGTATTAGGTTGCAGAAAAGATGTTTCATTAGCCCATTCAGAGTAATTGAATATCAATCTCAGAATGAAGTTGTTGAGGGCAACTTGAACAATTTATATTTATTGTGTTTTATCATTAAAAACTAGTGTATTCACAAATAATGTTCATAATATTTCACTTTAAGGAAAACAAATTATGCTTTACTTTTGCAATATTGACAATTTGCTCATCAAAAGTCTGATCACATTTAACATTTTTTTTTATTGCAGAGGCACTTAGATCAGTTTTTCAAAGTCATTCTCATTACATAGATTTGGCAACAATAAGTTTTGATTTTGTCGAGATTATTTTCAATGGCTAATTATGTTTTATTGTAGAAATGACCATAATCATAACTTTACTCATCGTTCCCAATAGGCAAAGAGTGAATGTAAACTCTTTAAGAATGTCGTATTAAATTTGGAAACTTTGTGTATGTAATTTGATTTAACTTTTTTCTTAGACCCAAGAACGAGCCAATATGAAACCATTCTTGATCCTTAGAACATCGTGAAAAACCTGATATTGGAGACGAATTTTCTTCATTTAGCAAAAAGAAAAACATTTGAATGTCAAGTCCCCAAATGTTTACACACACCAAAATATTCATTGTTTGTTAACTTTTTCTTCGAATGTTGGAATCTTATTGAGCTTCTAACCGAACAAATAATTAAAGGGACTATTGGACTTTCTGGATTTAGGGGCAATGAGACTTTAGGGACTAGTTATAAAGTAATAGTCTTATGTTGAACTATAGAATAATACACAATAAAGTTGTTCAGTCTCGATCGTATATCAACTTTTTTAGTTGTTTTTGAGAAAATTAGGCAGAAAGATAAAAGTGAAACGCAACAATAACACGTGTGTTATTCATTGGAAAATGTTATGCACCAGTTTTCAAAACTATAAACATAATACTAAATCAGAACAAAGGGTTACGCAAAACATATCCAATTAGATTTATATGTAACTTAGTGAAGATGACTCAAAACCAAATCCATTGGGAAAGCCATGCAAATCTAATATAGGCCCATTACCAAAATCAGTTTATACAGGACAATTACGTGGCGCAAATGGCGATATTCTAGTGACATAGAACAAACTACTATATTATTATGTTTATTTATCGTCCTCTCTGGTCTTCGAGTTGTAATAACATAATATCGTACTGCATTTGTATTTGTATCTTTAGTTCTGAAAAGTCTGGCAAACGCACAACATTCGTCTACGCAACGCTTCGTCTTGATGAATTATTCAATTGATGAATTTTATTTGGCTACATGCAGTACATCGAATAAAGGATGATATCAAATCGAGGTCACATTTATTCATCAATCATATCTTTGCGTTGGCGTCTTGTTCCTAACATATCACACAAGTCTATGTAAATGTGGCTTTTTATGTCGGTAATAAGTGAAAGCATGACTAACAGACTAACAAACCCCATACTACTCCTTCTTCTATTTCTCCTAGGAAAAAGATATAAACTCATGTGTCCACTCACGGCTTCATCAATTGATACTTCGGGATCTCTGAAAGCTGCCCTTTAGGTTATTTAGAAGACGGTTATCTGGTTTTCCGCTCGGTTATGTGTGCGGAATCGCCCTAACCGAATTTCTCTCTGCTGACCGTACGATACATGTATATCAATGTGAGTTTCAGAAATATTATAGAACAACTGGAAACGAATTGAGAAAAGGATATGAAAGGAGAGCCAATTAAAGATAATGGCACAATCATCAGGTTCTTTAGCGTAATATTATAGTTTTCTTGTCAAAGTTGTTATTGTTATTATGTCAATTAATCGGCTAAAGATGAATGTTCATGTTAATACTCACAGTTCACGTTCTTTTATAAATTATATTATAGTCTATTAAAACTTTAACTTGAGCACATGCATATACAAAAACAAACACGGACGTCAAATAATAATGTCTGATAAAAAGCGAACATTCTTCCCATTCACTCTTACACATATAAACACAAAGAGAAATAGGAACATTAAACATAAAAAGAGACAATAACAGAAATATAGATATACGAACAGACGGATATATGTTTCTTAACACCTACCCAACGTTTTTAACATTTCGAACTTTAATTTACCTCTCTAATATCTAACCTATAAAACGATTCCTTTGCTTTTGTATGTTGTTAACATGTTTTTAACAAAGTTTCCCAGAGTTTCTGTTCAATGTACATCACACTATGATTTGAGTGCGGAACCGCCGATCTACGAGTTCTTTGAATGCCCCATGAACGTCATCTCACAAAGGTAGGGGACAAGACTTGTCTGTAGAGTTTGTTATTAAAGGCGGTCGGGATACGAGTGGATTGGTTTTGTGAGTGAGTACTTGTTTTGCGAAGTTTAATAAGTCGCGTCACAGGAACATTTTTACTCAGATCTGTTACGCTTAAGTTATTTTTACCCTTGACAAGACTCGATTATTTTATTGTTGGGAGAAAAGTGAGTTGTATATTTCTTGGCGTCTCCCGTTCTTATTTCGATATTTTCACTATCAAAACATAATCATTTTAATTGATTTTGTATTGTTTTTCTTAGATTAAGCATTTCATTTGTTATATTTTTGTCTAGCCTAATTAATAATTAATTAGGAAAATAACCTCCATATCTGCGTGTTAGTAAATTTAGATAATAGTGTCATTTGAAGTGATCATATTCTAACATTTGACTCTCCGTCCCAATATCAAAGACATAACTGGCTATGCAATTTTGCTATAATTGTAGAACTTATAAACGAAAAACGAGTTCCAGATATCACACACTTGCAACTCAATAGACCATAAATCATAAAAAACACACTTAATACAAGAGTAAACACTGCATCGTATTCTAAAATTCCATCTTTTTAGAATTACATAAATTATATTGCAATATAAAACAGAAAATAAGTGATACGTTTGTACAAGATGTTTTAAGATTTTCCAGCTAAAGTAGATATACTTATGTGTGTATTTTGGAAGTATTCATTACAATAAGAACCTTGAACACAAATACATTTGTTAACTGATCATATTTTTTTATGAATTGAAACATTCACCATATCTATACTGGTTTTGTCATTGTACAGTACGTCAAAATAGTATCCAGATTTTAAATCAATTTTCTATGTTACGAAGGCCGTAAAAATAACAAACTACACACATATGTAACGCCAAGGGACGCGAGTAACAATGAACGAGATTGCCCACTTATCGCGCTTTTTATGCTGGTTTTCTTTACTGTCAAGTCTTGCTCAAAGTATGCCAATTTTGTCAACACATTGTGCTTTTGCTTAGACAACATAATGACTATTGATGTGACACGTTAAAGCGGTTAAAACAACTTGCGGCCAGCTTCAAGGGACACTTTATGTGTAATGGGACTGCAATTTAGTTTTAGTCTTTGCCCCTTTAACCGGGAAGTAGATGCTAACCCACTGATTTTCATTATTGGTTCATATCTGCATTCAATTGTCGCTAATGCAGTGTTCGAATAAGCAGAAATTAGCTTAGCTCAAGATTTGATGATGTGATTGTAAAAAAGCTGATGAAAAATATGCTTCAGTCAAATTAGATTAAGCCGAACTTTTGGGCAAACAGGATAAGGTCAGGCTTAAATTCAAGAAACTTACTACAGTATTTGAAACCAGCAGCTATAGTTTTTTTTAAACAAATGTAGTTTTTTCGATCCATAGACAATTACTAATGAAATACCGAAAAGAAGTAGAATTATAGGGTCATCCTAAATTTTTATTTAACTTCGAAATGGAAACATCCCTGATCAAATTAACGTTTAATTATTTTTATTGCATAATAATACTTCACAATTTGTAAACGCAGATAGTTATATAAATATGCTTGTACGCCCTTAAATTTAAAATATCACATTATTTTAGAAAAGCATCACTATAATATAACTCTTACACAATTTTATCAAAATTGTATTAGTTTAACGATCAATTTCAAAGATTCAACTTGATTTAAGACAACGTTTCAATGCAAATTCAAGAACTCTTACACAGAAAATTGATTTATCATTACTTGTGAAATAAAGGGTTGTAAGAATTATAATACTTTTATCTTGAGTCAGAAAAAACTGATTTCGCTTCATGAAATTAGTCAATCTTATCTTCCGGGCAAGAATAATTTTCGTGTTCTACTTTGTCTGTAAGCAAGAGAGACTAAGACTCCAAACAAACGATCCCTAGCAATCAGGCTTTTGTGAGTTGACATTTCATTTCCAATTCGGATTATAAGATGTAATAGTTTCTCCTGTAGATACAGTATGTCTTAGTATTTGTTGTAGATATTCCTTTTACATTAAAGCTACACATTTTGAGGCTTGTCATTGTTGGAGCAGAAAAGCTTTTTTATCAGAATAATGCATAGTGTATCATTCGAAATATTTGTGTTCATAAATATGTATTTAAAACAAACCATGTTCATTGTGTGAAAGAATATGTTGAGATGAAAAGTGTGCTTGATCTCAGGTTTTTATTTTTGCAGCAGCAGGAACAGTTCAGTTATTGGGCTCTCTTAAATGTTGAAAGATTAACCGAGGCTCAAACGTGTTCTACTTTCTACTTTTTAAAACAACTGCCAAACCATTAGGAATATACATATTAATATGGAAAGTGCACATAAATACTCCGTTGCGTATCATGTATCTTATTATTTCTTAAAATTGACCATCAAATGACATCCAGTGGGAAAGCTTGTTCTAATGTAGGGCACGTCTTGTGGAATATGACAAAAACGGCAACACCTTTCAATTTATGAAGTTACAAACTTCAAATGAATATAAACTATAAACTGTGAATGTTAGATTCAATCTAGAATGAATTGTAACAGTAACACGATATTCAGATTGAAAACGTTGTCCCAGAAACATAATTGCACATAAACGACAATAAAAATTATTTAATAGACAGGTTGATTAGATATAATAAACGATACTGATTGCATGTATGGAGGTTTCCATTAACAATGTTAATTATCAATCAACCTGCATAAATGGTGTATCCTTTGATATTAATTATGTTGCTACTTTTATTTACACGTTAGTGGGAACCTCCAAATACGCTAGTTATAAGATAAACACGAAATGATACAAGGTGACTTGGAAAATAGTAGACAGCGCAAAAAAATGTGAGCTAGGAATGATGTGATTTATAACGTTTTTGGTGCATCTACCCTAGGTCAATATACTGCAGATGGCGCCCATAATTTAGATATGGAAGAAAAACGTTTAAATAGTATAATACATTGTGACGCCCCTGTCAGTGTTAATTTATAGCTTTAATTTAAAAGGAATCTCTACAACAAGACATGATGTATCTACAGGAGATACATTATAATTAAACCCCGCCTGAAATACCAGACATGCACTTGATCATCCCCATGGAATCCCTGTTCATGAAAGCGCAATTTATGCCAGGATTTAATCCATAATCATGAACAGCAAAGATATAGCCTAGGGATACAAGGATAACAATGCAGATTGCATGACTCTTGAAGAATTGGCTACAAAGAGCAACTTGTCTAACCCAAATATCAGCACTTCTAAAAGATTCTATGGAAAGTGTCGAAAGAACTCATATAAAGAGAATGCAGGAAAACGTACATCCTACGCCTCCCACATCAGAGCAAAAACTTTTACGATGACTATACAAAGGCGTACATTAATGACCCTTTTTACTGACATCACCATCGAGCTTGATGAAGCCCTTACCATATATACTGTAGCCGTAAGGTCAATAGTTATTATATGCAACACAAATATGACACACAACAGCAAATAATCTTACGCTACAACTAAGAAAATTAATTTTTTTTAAAAACCTCAACACAAGAATAGCATGTTCGAGCAGATGATCCTTGCCTTGCAGGCATCCCCGCCACATTGGAAAACCAATTACTCAAACCCAGTGAGATCTTGCTGTGACGAGCTTCTCAACCTGATCCAGTATAAGGAGAACGCATTCGAGAACAGACTAATAACGGGTATAAATTCATATGTAATTATGTGACAGGTCTAGCGTCGAAACAAACAATGCATAGACGTTCACAATATGAAGGGGAATTAACAACCTCAAACATCTTAAAAGAAAGCTCATAGATTTAATCTTCTACTATTGGGGGACAATGCCCATTGAGACAACGCTTCGGCAATTCAATCAGGACTAAATAATTTGCAGAAGAGTGGATCTATTGAAGAAAAAGAGTCTCACGAGTCCATTGTGATTTCACAAGACTCTGACGCCATTAACACAAATGGAATATATTTCGGAGAGGAATATTCTGAATAATGCCAAGTATTTACTCAAGTCATTTTGGTATAATACAGACAATGTGTTAAACAATAGTGAAGTCTCAGACGATGGCAAATAGTATTTACGTTTTTATAACGTTTTTTGCAATTACTGTTGTTAGTGTGATAAAATAAAGACTCGTTCCCCATGGCATTTGGTCAGATTTACATATTTAAACACACAACTATGTCACACTGTTTGTATAAAACATATATGCAGAAGTCAACATAGAGGTTCCTTTGGGACATTGTCTTATCCTAGGAACATTTCTCATTATTCATTCATGCAATACTCCTTTCTTTTTAAAATGCTTATTTTATTCCTAGACAAAGATAATTCGTTCAGCGATAATTGTTATATAATAAGTAAGGAAAGGGGGTACCAAAAACTCATAGGATGTAGGATGCTTCATAAAAAAGACATCTCAACTTGAGGTTTACCTGGTTAATTGATACGGCAGGACATTTTTGACCGGGAGCACATGGTATAGAGATATATTCGGGTAGCACATAGGTTTTACTTGAGCAGACGAGCTATTTTCCAAACCAGAATGTATTTTTTCAGTTTATAATTATATACTTTTTTCTTGGATCGAATAAGCCACACAGAAGCCTCAATCTCTTTTAAAAATAACAACCCAGAAATATGTGTTTTCCTTGTTCATGTGGCAATCCTTTTAAATTCCATCTAAATACCTCAACGTTATAACGTTGTCTGCTTTGAACGAACCTTGCTAATGGAGTGGACCTTTTTCAGGCAATCCCCCGCGGCATCATTGTCATGCTGTTAACGGATATCCTTTTACTTCTTATCCAATGTGACATAAATACATCCCATCAACTTGTAATGATAGCAATTTATCTCTTGTGATGAAGAGTTTCCGAGCTTAAATCAGGTCATTGACTTTTTTAAAAGTACTTATCACTAGTGGCTAAGTACCCGGTCTTGCTCGAGAAGGATACAAAAAGAAAGAAATACGACTGACTTTTTAACCACCATATATACCTCTCTATATCATCACTCTGCACCATTATGCCCACACCCCGTTTTTTATTTAGTTACTCCAGCCCTGTTGGTTTAACCTGTATTATGTATTCTAGCTAGCAAAAGAAAGTGGGCACCCTACATTTTGTGTTTTATGTTCATTCGGTTCAATATAAATGCATTTTTTTCAATAAATGAACGAGGAACAGCCATTTTACAATGAATATAAACCAAAAATCAGATAAATATTTTTAAAAAGTACCTCTTATCAGATTTTGAAAACACCAGCAAAAAAATGAAAAATCCCAGAATTAATTACAGATTTAACTCCCGCCAGCATTGATGACTACATTGCATTTTCGCCTCATCGATCGCACGAGTTGTTGAATAAACTGCTTTGAAATGTTATCACAGGCATTAAAGATACCTTGCTGCAGCTCTGGCACTGTTGCAGGTTGTGGTCGAAGCCAACGAATATCACCCTCCATCTTGCCCAGAGGTGCACCATCTGCCTACCATCGTCGCGCTCCAAGAGAAACCTGGGCTTAATCGGATAAATCACTCCACCCCACTATTGGTTTGTCGGTGAAGCGACGGTACAGCGGCTTATTCTTTTCTGCCCAGGCTACTCTCTGGCAGTCTAAGCTGCCGTTTGGAAGCGGTTCCGCAAATGTCTTACTCTGATTGCGGTGTCATCACAAGGAGTCGTACCACGAGGACAACCACTTAATAGGGTATCACTTATGAAAGAAGTGGTTCGAAATCTCCTCCTAAGCTTATAGGTGGTGTCTTTCTTAAGATTAAATGTCCTGCCAACAGCAGTAACAGTCACATTGGCCAACAACTGTGTAAATGGCTGCATAGCGTTGTGTGGTACCTAATTGAGGCATCGTGTTAGAATAATTGAAAAGAAGAAAGTCAATATTCGGTTGTCAGATACTAAAATAAACGGAAAAACATGTTTATAATGAAAGTGTTGTGAACAGTTATCACAGCGCTCATACTAAAAAATAAAATGCTGACCGAATTTCGAATATAACCAAAATTATGTCTGTAAATTATCAGGTCATTTTTAGCGAAACTCTTCATGAAGCACGATTTTGAAAACTGCCCATTTTCTTTTTCTCGTCAGTATATTAAATATTTTTTTCAACTGGTTTTAACATCGTCTACTTATAGAGAAAGATGAAACAGGGTTCATTGAACGTGCGCTCCGCGTATTAAGTGCATCCGGGATATGGTTCATGTTTGTTTGTATCTAGATTGATGGCGCGTTTTTTACTTAGAATATATAGACACAAAAAAATCCTAAAGTAAACAGAGTTATTCCAAAAGTTTAACTGTACATCTGGTTATATCTACAACGCATTGCTACAGTCGCAGGTCAAAACCCTGATCAACTGGCTGGTATAAGCATTTTTACTCATGGAGCCTTGGTGACTTTAAATGAAGATGTTTTGACCAGTATTGATATAAATATGACGAGCTACACGATTCTACGAGCTTTACTTAAATTAATTTAATAATACTTGATGCAAATATATTAAAACGTTTAGAATGGAAATGCAAAACTTCAAATTGCGGAAATCGTCAAGGCATTCCTCGCTGAAAACAAAAGGGCTTCAAGTGCTGAAGGTCTGTTTACTAGACAGTTTTGTCAACTCTGAGGAAAGAATGTATTCTTTATCCAGACATCTCATCTCATGCACCTTTTTTTTTTTTTTTTTATATTTATATTATAATATAAATTTAAAATACACGACCCCCCCCCCCCACGATATAATCAGATAATTCATTTCAGATGCAAGAAATACCCTAGAGCGTATGGCAGATCTTACATTACAAAAAAACGATTATTTTGGCAATTTAATATTTGTGCAGCTGCAAAGCGGGGAAACTAAGTCATAACAGCAAAAGTAATAACAAATGTTATCTAAATAGAAAATTGGGTATCTACGTCAGGGGATCTTATTTCTCTATGCTAAAATGGTTTTCTTCTTTTCATTCAACTGTTTCTGGTTTTATTGTTTTTTTTAAAGAGGCATCTGACACAAACTGTGTGGGCTTCTCGCAATTTGTTCTCCTACGACATGTCTCGAGGACATATTTAAGTGATGTAATTTTTTCATCAAGGTTAAAATGACAAGAAAATAAACGTCGAAAGGAATTATTGCATTGTATGTTTTAAGGGGGCATCTGTTTTCAGGAATATGGTCCAAATCTATTTCAATGTTGTTTTAGTAATATGTCTATGAAAACACTCAAGATATCAGTTTTGAGTTCCCAATTACCAGACATTGTTTCGTTGCGTTAACGGCTTTTGTTTATTCACTTCAGATGTGATACATGAACACATTATTGAGTCAAGTTTTAAATTATTTACATACTAAAATTCAAAGTATCTTTATCTATTTGTTTATTTATTCGTGGCTGTATTTTGACTCAATCAACCTGAATCTAGCATAATGTTGGTAGATATAACCAGATATGGGGTTAAGCTTTTGGTGAAAATAAGTCGACTGTAAGAAAAGTTATTACATTTTTAGTTGTTGGTGCTTATTTTACAGAGAAAATAAAGAACAACGATGCCGTGAAACTAAATACGGAAACAATTGCACCTTCTTCCTGTCGCACATACTATACGAGCCACATCCTAATGAACACAAATTTATATTTCTTATTAAGATAAATGTAAACAAAAGCTGAAACAAAAAGTGACTTCTAATACAGGGTGTTTCAAAATAAATTTGAAAAGGGGTTGTTGGCATATATGCACATAGTTGAGAGAGAGAGAGGTCTACTGGGTGGTTAAAAGTGAGCCAAATTCGTATTTTCTTTGTTTTTGTATCCTTCCCGGGCAAGACAAGTTACTAAGCCACTAGTTTTGAATATCTTTTAAAATTATGCAGTTTCGCTAGCTAGAAAAGGTGCGCCATAATTTCTGTCTCCCGTACTTATCATTTTTTTTTATACAAACAAACGTCTACGGATAGCTTTATAAGACGTTTGATTATACAAAAAACAGAAAATGCTTAAAACATGTTCCGTGGAAAGGATTCGATCTCATTTATTATGAATATCCTCGCAAAAGCATTAATACGCAAACAATTCGGCATCTCGAGTTCTATGTAATCATGACTCTCTCTCCCCAGAGGCACTCTAAGTCAGTCGCACACGTTTTTGAAATTAAAAACAAACTTCTAAAAGGCGACCAATGTCAATCAGCTTTGGGTCGTTAGTGTTGGGAACAATACAATTAAAATGTTTTCGAAGCAAGCACGTAGCAATGGGGAATATAGGTTCATGCCCCCCCCCACCCACCCACCCAGTTATGTCCAAAATGATATTTATTCGCAGGATTTTTAACTCATTTTAACGCAAACCAAATATGTCCTTCCCTCTTAAAAATTATTGCCAAGTGCTAATGAAAAAGATTTGTTTATAAAAAACTTGTTTCGATGAACAAAATGAAGACATTTACCCCAAAACAAATTTAAATGCAGTTCAATCAACATATCTTGCGTAACTATATGTTAGAGATCAAAATGTTCACTTTGTTTTGTTATATCTTTCACAAATCTGCAATCATACATGGTTTACTTGTTTATTGACGTTTGAACACCACAATGCACATGCTTTGCGCATGCGTTGACTATTCTGTAATGCTTATTGAAAGGTAAAAAATGTATATTAGAAGACATTACCGGCTTTTATTCCATAGATGCAGGCAGCTATATCATGAACTCAAAATATATACAAAACACTCTGTTCTTGCTTTCAATTCCAGCTTGAAGTTTAGCTTAACAGAAAAAAACATCACAAACTAAAATTGTTATACCATTTTATTTAAAATATTTTTTCAAAGTTATACCTATTGTTTAATAAAAAGTATTAAAGAAGAGGTCTGATGATTCAAGACACATCTCAAATCAAATGTCAGTAACGTTTCATTTAACATTGATTATAAGAACAAACGGGCAAGTCTGGCGTTTTTTGTGAAAGACGTTAACACAAAGCTCAAAGGCCAGTCACGTTCAACCAAGATCACGACTATATCAACATTGAATGACGTCATATGAAGCAGAAAACTTTTTTGTGCTGATTTGCAAGATTTGGTTTATATTGAAATTGTTCAGCATACCAAAAGACAGGAATGGACCCGGGGGATGAAGGGATACGTCCTGAAATAATGATTTTTTTCTTTCGCATCGCAAAATAGTTTTAAAATCCAAAATTGAGCTTCCGTATTTCAAAATATTTTGCCTCGCTTCCCTACTACTCAAAGAAATCTGAAGCAGCATAGAGGAATGTAAAAGATCAGCTGGAAAAGATCAATCACGCCCACTGCAAGGTTTGATCAACATAGAAAAAACTCAATTTGATGCATCTTTTCTTGCAAATGAAGCATCCTTTTCGACTAACAGGATATCCGGTGATAAATACCGCTTGACCGGAATTAAAAAACAACTAGTGTTGTCACTTACACGTAACAAAGTACACCAAATCAAGACGTTTCATTGCAGAACATACCCTTAGACTAATATTTATTAATTGTAAAGACAGCACTCTTGCTCGTATGGACTAAAATCCTAATTAAGAAGCATTCTTGTCCAGACACTTGTGAAATCTGAGAGTAGTCAGACAATTTGGCTACCAACGTCAAGACAAGAGGAATTGAAGGTCGTTTATGGTCAACATATAAGGAGGATCTGTCTTGATCACGGGATCGAAACGGGATTGTCAGATTAGTTGTCCTGGAAAAATAATTGTATGGTCATCTTTTTCACTGGTACTCTAGTGTGGGATCCTGGGATCTGCTACCATCCTAGCCAGATTAACCATTTGAATTGCCTGATTGGTCTTTTACAAACTTTTGTATTGACTCATTCCATTGACATATCTAACAAAGTGCATGTTTATTATAAAAGCTAGTAAGTAAAATTTTTACTTATATAAAAGAATAGAATGTCTTTATTGGTCTCAAGGACAAATGATATTGTTGTTGGTTTATAAATAAGAAGTACATGATTGCATCAAAACATTCAATCAGTTCAAAATGAACAAAAACCATGTAGGAAGTATCGCAGTGTTATATTAGCTATTAACAGAGAAAGAAGTATTATCTCTTTTGAACAATAATGAGTTGTTGGTATTTTAAGCAACAAAGGCAACAAAAGCGTATGATATACCAAAGACCCCTAGAATCACCCACAATCAGGTCTCTCGGGAGTTGCGAATTCATTCCAGTTTTGAGAATACGAAATGTACTTTTTGACCGGGAATATAAACTAGAGACTACGAGGTTCATGATGTGGTCAAAATTAAACTTCATTTCTCTATTTTCATTTCTCTAGCTGTCTGATGTGAAAGACTGAATGGACTACTCACCTTTATATTGTTATTGTAAAATCTTTATGGATAAACTACTTATAAACAATTGAAATTTGAAACTAGAACCTCGAAGGAAAGTATTTTCACATAGGTCGTCTATTTAGAAAGACCCACAATGTTCCCACTTTCGGATTTTTATTATAATTTTAAAACTTTGGAAGAACGTATTATTTACCCGATGGCAACATTCCATACATCTAAACGCTTTTCAAACGGTACTGCATTATGTAGATATATTGCGTATTTCTTGGCTTAATATGTTACCTTTGAGCTTCCTCTTTGAAAGTCATAACTATGCAAGATACCTAGGTAATATAATTATGAATAGAAAATGCATGCCATATACAAGCTTTAATTTGATAACAATTGGGTTTAATTGCAACCCAATTAACATAAAGATGACAGATTTTCAAGATTATAGTTGTGGCTAAACAATAGTTGCGATGTCATGGTACCACAGTTTACGATGGAGAGGGGAATTAAACGCTTTATTTTCTACTTATCAACTATTTGTGGTATGCACAAATTGAGTTACCATTCAGCAAATGCTGTTTCGTTCTCAGGGAGCGATGGCCACATTGTGAATTCTAGACCCAAAATTTGTAGACAAAAGATTTTTTTGGTCGCGCTCACAGCGTTATCTTTGGTGTGCGGTTCTTCTTTTATGCTTATGCAACATAATTGGCGCTTTGTTTCTTGTTCAAACTTAAGAATCTAGGTTTCATCCCAAGTGACGATGTCATAAGTTCATTTTAGAGGACCACTTTGAAATGTTTCCATCATAATATTGCAAACTCAACCGTTTGATTTACAGTAAGGTAAGAGATTACCAATCTTGAACACACCTTCTCTAGACACAAAAATATAGCCCATCAACTGGTAATAACTTAGCTTTCAAGACAAAGAGCTCCCGAGCTTAAAAGACTCAATTGATTTCAGAAACGATTTCTTTTAAGACAAAGAACGGCATGTGGAGAATCTCTGCTTAATAGTAAAGTGCATGTGAGCAGATAATGAAGTAATTTTGCTCTTTATAATTGTAATTCTTTTCATTAAATAACACTTTGGTCTTGAAAAACAATACAGTTGATAGTATGATCTATGAGTTTTCAGTTTTCTTAACGAAATAAAATTGATCGGCAACAAATAAGAAGACTGACTTACGCAAGCCAATGAATGACACTATCATGTTTGAACAGTTTGGTGCAACTCTTCATCCAACGAGCGCCAGCTAACCGATATCAGACGGTACTCAGTTGTTATGCTAGATACATAGTAAACAGCTGATAGTTACTCTGCTAATTCAAACAGTTTTTAAAGTAATTATTTTCATTCATGGATTTTGAGAACAACCTTGCCTTTATGCATGATGATATATACTGGGCACATATATTATTAGCCCACTAAGCAATCAAAGCTAGTCTTATTTCCTGCAAAATTATATACTTTAAATCAATATCGGCTGAATTTTCATTTTTTTGTGTAAAAAATATAGGTTGCATTAAGGCTAAGAGTCCATTCAATTAAAGACGTTCAAAAGATTGGACGGGACTCTTACATTAGCAGATATCACCTTTTCACCGCAGAGCCTCGGTGCTTTTAAATGAGCATGATTTTGCCAATTTTTATATCAGTCAATTTCTACGGGCTCCAGTTGAATCTTAATTTTCAGTAGGACAATGCAATACTTTAAAATGGCGGGAATCTGCAAGACATTCTTTGTTGCTAACCACGTTGATGTCAAGAACTGGTCTCTTCTCTAGAAAATTTTGTCAACTTTAAGGAAATTAAGTATTCATTTTATAGACATATTATCCAAGGCACTGTTGTTGTCCTTCTCTGATAATTATACAATGAAGGAAATCCAAATAATCGAAATCCTCTCATGAGATGACCAGATGCAATAAATACCCTAGAGTGTTCTGCAAATGTCGAATTTCAACAATAACAAAGGTTTATTTTGACAATTTGTATAATGCAATATTGTGCAGCTGCCAAGCACGGGAAGTAAGTAGGAACAAGGGACGTAAGTGAAAAAATCTACGTCAGAGCATCTTTTTTATCTATGTTAACACATTTTTCTTCTTGATTCTTATTTTATTCATGCATGTTCTTTTGAAAGAAGCAGCTGAAAAGCGTGGGCTTCTTTCTAATCATCTTGTTTGTTTTTGTTTATGTGTTTTGTTTTTTAACTTACAATAAGCTTTTTCATCTAAATCCGTCTTGTGCAAGAGTATACAAATAAACCAAGGGAATAAAAACGAACGTCTTATCTATTTAATGAGGCCTAAAGGATAACAACACCATGTCATCTCAAAAGATTAATGTTTGTTTCTTTTGTGTTTGTTTGTTTAGACCAATGGCTATTAGCTCAGACGAAGTTAATTTGGAAACTTGACTAATTTACATCAAGTTCCTGTGTTAACGCCAATGTTTTTGCGAAATAATCACCACTTTCCCTCCCAATTGACTCAAGTAAGCTTACCTTGGAGTGTTAATGTTTTCGCAATTTGTTGGCCTACGCCAAGTCTCGAAGATATATCCAAGGGATGAAATGGGATTGGATACATATTTTAGATCAGTTCAATGAAGACAAGCAATTAAATATCAATATAAGAATATTATTGCACGTCTTGAGAGGGTTTCCAAATTTCAAAATGTTATGCAAGACTATATAAATGTTGGTTTTAATAACCTGGCTATGAATAGACTGTTTAGATATATCAATTTTGAGTTCATAATAATTGTCAGACTTTTCAACGTTACGTTCACAGTTTTGATTAATTCACTTCTAAATGGGATACAAGAACACTCAATATCGTAACATTTCAAACGCACTTTGTTGAGAATGCTTACTTTTTGGGTGACATTTCTTGGCGATAACTTGTTATTCTAATGACAAAAAGAGGTGTCAATCACTTCAGTCATAGGTCATTTGAAATAAAACGTGGTTAGACTCAGTGAAACATTGCTATGATGCAGTGAGACATCCGAATGATTCCGTGTAATTTCTGTTTGTCACTGATAACGCGTTGACATCATCAGATTAGTTCGAACTTCGAAAGGTGGCCCTTTGAAGGCAGGTTTCACTGTACATTCTCTGCAACAAATATTTCAAATTTATATTCTAACAATTAATTGACCGATAATGATGTGATTTAATTGCTTGCTAAACAGTCTGCCTGCCCTTCACCAACGAAATCAAAAGAAATATTTTAATTCAAAGTGATTTTTTGAAATAGAAAGAAGCATTCAATTATTTTAAAACAAATTTTGATTTGTTATTCAAGCTTTAGCAATGGATGCCACAATTATTTATTCCTGTTATGATCTTTTTATTATATAAATAAAAAGTCTTGAGAAAAACGAATGAGACTTTTTGATAACTCCTGACGCTACGTTAAACGTGCTTGAAATAATAGCAAATGATGATGTCTTTAGAAAGGCTAGGATTATCATTATTTTGAGTATTCTCACACCAGCAGTAAGAGGTAAAAGATATTCGACATCGCATGTTCGATGAAATCTTTCATCACATCCCCTAGAGGCCTGATTTGGCAGCCCCTTAGGTTTTTTTTCTCAATTGAAACAACGTCTAACAAGTGACCACTTTAGTACTGTCGAAAAGATCAAGGCTACTGTGTATCGTTAGTGTTGGGCAAAATAAGTTGAATATTTTGCCTTTGTTAAATTTGTAACAGTGTTTTATAAGATGGAGAGACATGTAGATTTTATTTTAAAAAAAACGCTTCTTTAATGTTTATGTCGGTATACATCTCTTTGCGTAACATTAAGAAAGCGATCCAAATGTTCATATTATTTTATGACACATGGATACACGCTTAGATAGTAGTGTCATTGTTAAAAAGCCACAAGACACTGTGTCCCTTGGAGAAAGAAAAACAGTCTTGACTCATGTGTCTACCCCTGGCTTGATCAATTGATATTTCGGGATTCTTGTTAGCCCTCCTATATTTTATAAAGACGACGCTTGTCTGCTTGATTATGTGTGCGAAATCTCCTTAACCTATGAAGCTGTCCCGTCTGCTGACCACGTTACGTGGATAATAATGTACATTTTAGAAATCTTCTCGAAACACTTGAAACGAATTTGAGAAATGGTATTGATGGAGACCCAATAAGAAATACTTGAAAATAATCAAGTACAGTAGCGTAATATGCTAGTTTTCTTTATCAAATTTACAAATATGCAAACTTTCTTCTCATTACTCTATTTTAAGAGACGCATAGTGTAATAGCGACATAAATACATAAAAATAGACATTAACAGAAAGATAGACGTACGGACAGGCGGATAGGTGATGCCTAAATTAAATATTATAATATTAAATATTTAATTATCCCCTTAATTCAACCTTTCTTGTTACCAGTGTTACCCAGAGTATGTTTTCAATGTATGTCCAACTAAGCTAGCAGACCAGGAGTTGAGTCTGGAATCGTCCATCCATGAGTTCTTTGAACGTCCCATGAACGTCAACTCACAAAGACAGTGGACGAGACTTGACTGTAGATTTTGTTATTATAGGCGGTCGGGAGACGAGAGGATTGATTTTGTGAGTGAAAACTTGTTTTGGGAAGTTCGATAACTCGCGTCAACGGAAACTTACTCAGAAGTGTGACGCTTGCGTTCTTTTCCTCTTTACAAGACTGGATAATTTTGGTGTTGGGGAAAAATACAGAAAGTAAGTAGTATTTATACTGATGTATTGTCTTTCGTCATGCTTTCGACATTTTGTATGTTAGAAACAGAATCATATGAATGAATTTCTGTCTTTAATTCAGAGTTTGATTTGTCATATTCTTTCAACACTAATTACTAATTATTAAAATAAAATAATGTCCCCTTCAGCACGTAAAAATATATAGAGGTATCAGTGACACGAGCGTGCTGTCTAACATAGTGTGTTAGATGTTACAAAACTCGTACATCCTTCTCACTCACGTTGAATTGACACTGAGCTACTTAACGTCCGACGGGATCGCTGCGTAATTACTAATTTCAAAATGTTTTTGTTAAACGACTCCATCTTATACTTAACTTTAACTTTCCGCTTTAAAGGCAAACACATAACCTGGTATGCAATTGTGGTAATATGTGTAGAACTAATGCGGAAGATAGACAAAATGTGGATCCTTATTTTACAAACATAATTAGTACAAAACGAAAACACTGTTTCTTATTCTAAAACCCATCTTTTCAGAACTACGTAGATTGTAATATAACAAAATTATGTCAATATTTGCACATAATGCTTGATGATATTCCTGTAAAAGTAGTAGGTTTTGTCTCGTTTTTTGCGAGTGAGAATAGCGGAATATGATACACACAGCCAGTGTCGTATGCTTTCTACCTCTTCTTATTGTCTTTGTCATTGCACAGAACGTCTTTGTTAAGTCCAGCTTCCATATCACTTTCTTATAGCACGAGGACCGTAGACAACATGAATACCTTTTGGTTTTTGGAAGGTGCAGGGGGCGTAATTAACAGTAAACAGCATTGCCAGCTTTTCAGCTTTTTATGTTGGAAGTTGGGCTTAACTGTCAAGTCGTTGTCCAATAATGCCAATTGTGTTAACACATGCTGCTTAGGCAAAATCGACATAATGACTGTTGATATAATCTGTGTCAGTCGACATAATGACTGTTGATATGACCCGTTAAAGAGGTTAAAGCAGCAAAGCGGACAATTGCAAGGGGCGCTATATATGTAATGGGGCTGTATTTTTACTCTTTGACTTTTTTACTAGGATATAGAGGCCATCTCAATGGTTGTATGTTATGAAGAAGATTTTGTCTGATTTGTATTATTGATTCCCATCTGTATTTCAATCGTCATTTTTCCAGTGTTTATTTTGAATGGGAAGTGAGAATCTAAGCTTGAGATTGTATGAGATGGTGTGAAAACAGCTATTTAAAAATATGCTACAGTCAAACTCGCTTTAGCCACATTTTTAGAGAAGCAGCATGAGGTCAGGTTTACAAAATAGTTTTTAAAATAAGGAGAAAACGATCAAGAAACGAAACTGGCCAAAGCAAAACCGAGGACGAAAACTACTAAATCCTCGGTGAAAACCCCTACACAGCAGCCATATTTAATTTAAAAAAATGAAATTTGTCGGCCCATAGTCACTTAATATAATGAAAGCCCAAAGAAAAGTGGAATTATAGAGTCATAATAAATTTCGACTTGATTTTGATATGAACATATCAGTGATTAAATTTACGGTGTGCAAGATACAGTTTAAGACTTTTGCTGGGTTTGTTTTGGAAGAAATTTAATACAAATTTAGTCAAAACACAACCAAAAAATACGATAGTACTAAAGTGTAAAATGTAAACAAAAATGATATTGTTTGTCGTAACGTTCACAAATACATTACATTGATTTGGTAATCATAGAGTAAAAGATGTGTATGTGCAACCGTGTTTACCACCTCAAGCAAAAGTGTTAGTGTGCTCATGAAAACCCCGAAAGGTTTTGCTGTTGCTGTTGCTCTTTTTTAATTTAACTTCAGTGCAATTTTTATGTGCATTTTTAAGTTTTATTAGGTTTATTGATTATTTTTGTAAGTGAAAAACATGAAGTGTTTCTAGACAGAAAAATGTCTATGAAATCATTTTCCACGGTTTCACCTTTCTCTGAAATGTAACCATTTAAATACGAACTATAACAAAAAACTTTGCTCTCCATCAGATATAGATCATAAAGTGTACATGCATGCTTCTGTTTGCAAATATAATGTTAGCTTGAACTGTGTAAATGTTATTATATTGTCATACACTACACTATCTCATAGTCTGTCATTGTGGGTAGGATATGTTATCCCTGTCACTCTCTATAACATTGTAATGCTTAATGTCATCCTATCCTGACAAAACATTGAACAGTGGGCCGTTTCTAACGGATGACTTTGTAAGTATTAGAATAACCCTATTCTATACTGAGCATAACCTGCAAAAAATGTTGTACTGGAGCTAAAACAGTTACCTTTATTAAGCACAGAGATAATAGGTGTTATTTGTGTTCTTACTACATATACCTCTTTATGATGAGGCCTCTGCTATTGGTTACACGGTAAAGAACGGCAAAGTACTAAATTCGGGTTACATACAAGGCGTTGGCAACATGTGAAATAATAATCGCACAATACATCATATAATCCTATAAAACACATCCATAACTTGGGCTATCTCGGAAATCTTTCGATAATATCAATCGAATTGTTTGCCGCACGTTGTTTATAAAGAAACCCAACGCCGTTCTAGATGAACAACTCGTATTTGTTCATATCGTATATGATCTTTTATCGATGAACTACACATTAAGAACACGATTTTTGTCGATATGGAAAACATATGTGCAAAGTCTTCGATATGAACTTCAAAAGATAAATATATAATATGCTTTAATATATTATCACCGTTAATGCAATTTTATGCATATTGTTTTCTAGCGACTTTGTCACGTTGGCGTTAAGACATTTTAGACACAGTCTTTCTACGTTTACCAATCGTCTAATAGAAAAATATTATCTGGTAAGTTTTTGGAATGTTCACCTTTATGTGGTTACCAGAGAATGACTGTAAATACTTGACATTCATGTACTGATTGCTAATATCAAACTTGAGCTGCGAGACATAAATGAGCCGAAGTTCAATTTTTAACCTTGTTTTCAATTCCTTAAATGTTTTCTAAAATGGCGGTCCGTTTAACAGTTATTTTTAGTTACCAATGAGGTAACACTCATAATTTAATAGGTTATTTCTACATTCATAATGGTGATTCTTGGAAATTAATAAAATATTAAATTTAAGGATATTTTAGTGACTGCTATGGATCACAACTTTTCTTATAGCTTTTTTGTGCGATTATATCTTAGATTTCGGCTATTCTTTTATGCAAAGGATGTTTTGAAATAAAATTGCAACGTCAAAACAAACGTATGTGTTAAAATAAACAATGTTATTTTTTAAACCAATAATCCCTAATTAGGTCGTCACTTTTCATGACTGTAGAAATTATGATCAAAACAAACTTCAGTGTTTCCTTCGTTGAAATTGGGCCTTAAAAAACAACATAAGTTTTTAGCCTTGAGATAAAATTGCCCTTTTTTTCTTGCCTTCAAGGTAATAAATTATATAAAACACACAAGGAGGGGACATAACTGTGCAAACGGTCTGTTTCATCTTCACTAGAAGGTCGTTATTTTGTCAATATTTCTATTTCTATACTATAAAAATCAGACGATGACGCGCATCCTTCGAAGAAATAGATTGCCTCAAGCCCTGAGGCCATTTTCAACATTTGCTATTTCGTTTTTTTTTCTCTTATAGATGTAATCTCTATCATGCTTGTTATTGCTTATTTTCTAGACAAAGGCTATGAGGTTTAAACATCAAGTATTGTCAGTATAATGAGGTAAGACAGATAGTTTATGGTTTATTTAAAGAGGTTTTAAGAACTGTTATTTGCTTTCTATATATATGTTTAAATAATGTTTAAAAGACAATATAAACTTTATTGTTTAACCTTTCATATTTTATCTGTGAGTCTTAATTTGTAAGAGATGGCCTAAAACAATGTTGAATACACAACCTGTAACCGGTTTATGGAACTCTTTTAAACTGTCCACCTGAAAGTTATACAAATAATTACTTTCGAGTAACTGAATTTTCCAAACAAAAAATTTAACTACAATTGAATTTAAGTTTGAATGCCCTTCGGACATGAATCTTATACTCATTTTACTTCAATTTGATTTGAATGACGTTACTGGTTGCACTTTATTTGTGTAGTGAGAATCTGGACACTACATCTTAAATTATACAGATTTATCCTGACTACAGATAGGTAATTTGAATTCTTCCTGTATAAAATAATACAAATACTATGTTTAAACGCTGCTTATTCCTTAAATACTATATAAGACAGGTACCTTGACACGGTATCATCTATAAAAGCATGCTTGAATTTGCAAAACAAGTTGGTAGTAAAATGTATTACTCCTGATAATTCCACACTTTGATCAAGGTCGTTTACTCAACGTCGTTCTTCTATGTACATTTGCGTAAATTTATATAACCCCGTCCATTAGAAAATGGAAACACACTTGTTTAGGGAATTGATCTTTTAAAGCCTCACGGACTCACTAATGTCCTGATCTTCCCGAGATCCACTATCTATAACTACTGATTGGATTGCCCAAACGTTGTCTGGAAAGAACATTGTCTTCCAATTATGGAACATTCTATCTATTGTCTGTCTTTTAAGAGGATAGTAGTTTTTCGTCTCATTTCTAGTATTAACGTTTCTGTGGTCTTTGTTTCAAGGACAACATCTTTTCAGATGTCATGCACAGAAACGTAGTCGATTACCGATAACTATTATTCGAGTAATGCTCAATACTGATTCAGACCTGATAAGACAAAACAGACAATGTTATTTTAAGATAGACTGTCCAAAAAGTTCTTCAATATTGACGTTTGCACATCTACTTGATGTCAACAGTGTCTCATTTGTAAAATGTATTTTTTGAAAACTAGAATTCCTAGGCTAGGACAGAGTGTGTATTATTATAAATATTTAGAAAGGACGAATGATCATTGAGAACGAGTCATTGTTGTAACACAAGCTAGAGCGCGTTTACGTTTTTTGTAAAATATTATGAGCACTCAGGTATGTGCTTGTGTTACAAAAATTAATCGTTTTCTATGATAGAAAGTATTGTTTTTTGTTCTTACAAAATATATCCTACAGTCCGTTACTAAAGCTGGAATCTCCGTCTGACGAACGAAAAGAAGAATTGAATTGCATTCGTTTTCTTGCCTTCTATTTTATTCTAAGGTTTTTACATTTAATCTAAAGGGTTTAAATTATGTTATACAGCCTCTATTCAGTGAAAGTATATAGGTAGTCTTTTAGAATACAGAAACTGATTCGTCTCGACTGGCCATGTTCCTTGTTTTTAGAATACTACGGCGAGCTTTCAGACTAATGAGATGTATTCATTTCAATTATATTTAAGTCTGGGTGACTTCCAACGTAGCATCCAAACATGTAATGCAATATAAGATAATCAACCACTTTGAATCACTTTCGAACTCACTTTTATTGTTGTATAAAAACAAAAACAATGAATGGGGAGTCCTCTGGTCTGACTTGTCTCGTCTGAAACTTTAATTGATTAAATTTCAGATGAGAGAAGACATTAGATGTTTGAATAAGGTTTATTTTAGACGGTGAATAAATATCTCATCCCATGTATACAATTATCTCGCGGCCTCATGAAAAATACCAAATGTGATACTTTTAATTTAAAATCAGTATAGCAGTAAAAATGCGCAAAATGGATTATTCTTTTATTAAGTACTAGCGACTACGTCGCGTCGGTGTTACCCGACTTCCTCTTAGAATTTGCTCAACAGAGACGGAGTAGAAGAAAAAAGTAAGACCAATTCCCCACTAAAGTTTTCAATACAAAATTTTATTAAAAAAGAATAGAAAGACTAATCTCTCTATTGGGTTTTAAATTCTAAATAGTTAGGTCATAATCCTCGGTTTCGGGGACAACTTGTGGCTACTAAAATTTAACATCGGTTTTTATATCTTTGGACCCTTTAAAAATGATCCGCCCAAACCCTCTAAAATATTCGGCATTTTTTTGCTAGAGGCCAACATAAATGTGTTTTTTTCGTGAACAAAAATATGTTTCTAAACCGTTCACAGATGTACAGTACTTCACGAAACAAATGTGTTTGTCATCACTTTTTACATATGCATGCCAAATTTTAAATCAAAAACTTAAAAACCAAGAGAGTTATTGCCCTTTGATAATTTGTTTTTAATGATTAATTTCATTGAAAATACAGTTTTTTACAAATGATTTCAAAACTTTTGGAAATTCCAAAAAATATAAATAACAACACAACTCTGTACAGACATTTTGTATTACATGTACACTACTTCAAGAACAAAAAAGTGTTAGTCATCACTTTTTACATATGCATGCCAAATTTCAAATTGAAAACATAAAAAAATGAGTTATTGCCATTTGATAATTGTTCATAATGCTAAATTCCATAGACAATACAGTTTTTACGAATAGTTTCACAAAGATTGACAATGGAATCAATTATAAAGAACAAAACAACTTTATACAGACATTTCGTATTTATATATCAAATCTCATTTCGAAAAAATGATTTGACAGAGTTAAGACACTTTGAATTCCATTGGTTAAAGCTATCATTATACATCTTTGTAGAAGGATGTCTAAACTGTTCACTACTAATGTACACTACTTCAAGAATAACATGTCTTTGTCATTATTTTTTACATATGCAAATCAAATTTCAAATCGAAAACATAAAAAGTGAGAGAGTTATTGCTCTTTGATAATTTGTTCATAATGCTAAATTTCATAGACTATACAGTTTTTACGAATAATTTCACAAAGATTGAAAAGGAATCAATTATAAAAAACAAAACAACTTTGTACAGACATTTCGCATTAACATGCGTAATCTAAATTCGAAAAAATGACTTTTGACAGAGTTATGAACCTTTGAATTTCGTTGGTTAATGTCATCATTATACGTGCTTTTTAAAATGATGTGTAAACGGTTCACAAATGTACACTACTTTACAAAACGTGTTTTTCATCTCTTTTTACATATGAAAACTGAATCAAAAACATGTAAACTACAAAGACAGTCACTGCCCTTTGATAATTTGTTCATAATGCTAAATTACATAGCCAATACAGTTTTAACGAATAATTTCTAAACGATTGAAAATTGAACATAATTTAAAGGACAAAACATCTTTGTACAGTCATTTCGTATTTATATATCAAATCTCATTTCGAAAAAATGAGTTGACAGAGTTAAGACACTTTGAATTCCATTGGTTAAAGTTATCATTATACTTGCTTTGTAGAAGGATGTCTTAACTGTTCACTGATGTACACTACTTCAAGAACAACATGTGTTTGTCATCATATTTTACATGTGCAAACTAAATTTCAAATCGAAAATATAAAAAGTGAGATAGTTATTGCTCTTTGATAATTTGTTCATAATGCTAAATTTCATAGACTATCTAGTTTTACGAATAATTTCACAAAGATTGAAAATGGAATCAATTATAAAGAAAACAACATTTTTGTACTGACATTTTGCATTAACGTGCCTAATCTCAATTCGAAAAAATGACTTTTGACAGAGTTATGGCCCCTTTAATTTAATTGGTTAATGTCATCATTATACGCGCTTTTTAAAATAATGTGTAATCGGTTCACAAATGTACACTTCTTCAAGAAAAAAACGTGTTTGTCATCTCCTTTTACATCTGCATGTCAAATTTTAAATAAAAAGCATGTAAACTAAGAGAGTTATTGCCCTTTGATAATTTGTTCATAATGCTAAATTCCATAGCTAATACAGTTTTTAAGAATAAATGATTGAAAAATGAACATAATAAAAGAACAAAACAACTTTGTACAGACATTTTGTATTTACATATATCAAATCTCAAGTTAAGACACTTTGAATTCCATTGGTTAAAGTTATCATTATACATGCTTTGTTGAATTATGTCTAAACTGTTCACTGATGTACACTACTTTAAGAACAAAACGTGTTTGTCATCATTTTTTACATAAGCATGCCAACTTTTAAATTGAAAAAACATAAAAAGTGAGAGAGTTATTGCTCTTTGATCATTTGATCATAATGCTAAATTCCATAGCCAATACAGTTTTTACGAATAATTTCACAAAGATTGAAGATGGAATAAACTATAAAGAATTACACAACTTTGTACAGACATTTTGCATTTACATGCCTAATCTCAATTCGAAAAATGACTTTTGACAGAGTTATGGCCCTTTGAATTTCATTGGTTAATGTCATCATTATACGCACTTTTTAAAATAATGTCAAACTGTTCACAAATGTACACTACTTTAAGAACAAAATGTGTTTGTCATCACTTTTTACATATGCATGCCACATTTTAAATCAAACTTGAAAACCAAGAGTTATTGCTCTTCGACTGTTTGTTCTAATGCTTAATTTCGTAGAAAATACAGTTTTTAACAAATAATTTCCAAACAATTCGAAATTAAAAAAATATAAAGAACAACACAACTTGAGTCAGCCATTTTGTCCTTCAATTTGTGGCAACATAACAATGTAGTGTTGTTGGTTTTTGTTGCCTATAGTGACTGTGTCTGATGATGGTCCTAGTCTTGGAATGATCGCCAACACAAAATGAGGATTGTCACTGTGAAGGACTGTGATGTTAGTATTTAGCATGTCAGCGGTACCTTGAACGACTATGTGATCAGCATAATCCCCATTCTCAATGTCGCGCAAGATCGAGTCGTACATGAATTTTTGGGCCTCTTCAAGATGACCATTGTGGTTAGTCAAAATTTCATCTGGTACAACCATATAAGGCATGTACAGATTTGTGTCTTGTTTGCGCATGAAGGCAAGGACTGATGCTTTCAGTTCTGTCCCATGCTTGACATTCCGACCCACATACCGAAGACCTACCGACACAGCATGAAAAAAACAGCTGCCATTGCCTGGAACATTGACTGGTGTGAGCCTCCGTTCCAATGCAAGGTTCCGTAAAGTGGCATAGTGTCCGTCCTGGTCGTTTGGAAGCACCGTTGAGCATTCTGAAAATGCGCTGAGATCAATTTCTGCTGTTGAGGAAGCGGGATGACATTGTACGGTTTTGCTGCTCACTTGCGTGTTATTTTCTGTAAGAGCTTCCAAGTAGACGATATTTTCGGTAAAACCTTTTGAATTTGAGTATATAAAGAGATTTTTGCTACTCCCTACACGTGAACAACCAACATACAACTGGCCGTGTGAAAAACACGGCTTCTCCAAATTGAGCCCAACAACCTTCAGTGTCTGTCCTTGTGATTTGTTTATTGACATCGCAAAACTGAGGCGTACAGGGAACTGCAATCGTTTGAACTGGAACGGTACATCTCCGGGTATAATTGGTATTCTTGGAATTAAAACAATTTCTCCTTGAAAGCTTCCAGTGATGATGACCGCTTCAATTACATGTTGTTGCATTGTCTTGACGACTAATCGTGTTCCATTGCATAGACGTGGTGGGTCCAAATTTCGTAACATCATGATTGGAACACCCTCTTTCAAAAGAAGATTATGTGGTGGTGTTCCTGCAGGATGAAGAGAGTTTAAAAACTCAACCGGAAAATGAACTGCTTCTTTAATCTCAACAACAGTATCAATTGATTTGAATGACGATGGTTCTCCAGGCAACTTGCCAAGAAGACGAAGATTCATATCATCAACTGCATCATTCCTAGGTGCAAGAATTGCTCTCTCGCACAGCCAATTATGATTGTTAAAACTGTTTTCTAAGTTAGGGAATACCCTGTCTATCAAATCTGTAATGCTTAAAATCATTTCACCGCATGGAACTCTATGGCCTTCAGTGTAACGCTCAAGTTTACCATTACCTATCGATAATAGTTCTTCTGAGAACTGTTCTGCTGCCTCATCTCCAAAAACAACGGCTCTCATGTTGATAGTTAGTTTCAATGTATGTACTGAGCTCCAGATGTATGACGATTTTAAACAGGCTTTCAGTTCATCCGCTTTTGTTCCCTTTGGAACAATTGGTAACGTTTGTCTAAAATCGCCCGCAAGAACCACTGTGATACCTCCCATGAGTCTGTTGTTATTTCTTACATCACGCAAAGTTCTATCAACGGCCTCAAAGGCACGGCAGTGTGACATGGTGCATTCATCCCACACTATAAGATGAGTATGTTGGAAAAGTTTTGCTCGCGAAGACTGTTTCGAAACATTGCACATAGGAGACTCATCTTGAAGCAGGTTGAAGGGAAGTTTAAATGTCGAATGTGCTGTTCGTCCACCTGTCAATAGTGTTGATGCAATACCTGAAGATGCCACAGCCAACGCAATTTTTCTATTCAACCTTACTTTAGAGAGAAGAAGATTAACTAAAAATGTTTTCCCTGTGCCACCGGGTGCATCTATAAAAAACACACTGCCTTCATTTTGGTCTACAGAAGTACAAATGCGTTCATATGCATTTTTCTGTTCAGGTAAAAGTTTTTCTTCATTGTCTTGCACAGATGTAGCATCGCTGGCATAGGATGTTTCTCTAATTATCTCTTGTTCTATTCTACTTTGTTGTCTCTGTGGTTCTGGTAACCCATACTCTTTCAGCGGGCGCCCTCCAGTTTGAAAAAGTTTATCTTCTAAGTGGATCAAACACTCGTTGATGATAAGTTCCGACAGTTGAACTGTGCCATGCGTATGTTGTACTTGAGCACGGTGCAAAATATCCTCACAAAATTGTTCTTTGTGTGTTTCCCATAATTGGAGTGGGTTTGACACGTCACAGCATTGTAACATTATTGCGAAAAGATTTCTCAACTGAAATGCACTACTGGTAATTGCAGCTTCCGTGAGGGTCGTTTCCCAATGCATGTCATCCTCAAGTAAACCATGCAGTTGACAGGCCTCGCGAAATGTTGCACAAACTGTAGAGTCAACTGTTTTTATTTGTTGAAAGCCTTTTGGGCCTTTCACAGTATGCAGAAGTAAGCGCAAGTGAAAACACTCATGATTGCTGGGGTGCACTGTGTATACTCTTCCAATGGCAGTGTCTTGTTTGATGCCAGGCCAGCCTTCAACACATTTACCTTTTACCCTTCGTTTCCACATTTTGTTCGATTGGTTCCATGTATAGAATTGTGGCAAGTCAGCATACAGTAACGTTGAGGCAAATGTGTCTTCATTGCATAGTTTAAAAAATGCGGTGAGTGTTGTTGTGCTTGGGTTTGACACCTGCTCTGAGACTCTGCGCATATTATTAGGGTCGAAATAAACGCGTTGTCCATTTTCAAGATGAACAGCCAAGTGCACAACAGCAGGGAATCGTTCGTGGATTGGAAAGTTCAGTAACCTCCAGACCGCCTCGTTGCTGCTTATGTATCTCGCCATTTGATAGCAACTGATTTCATCTTCTTTTGTGACATCCTCCAATCCTATCATTGCCATATCTGATCCCTTGTTGACGTACTTGCATACATATTTGATTGATTTAATGGAATTGCAAAATTCCACATTTATATGTGCAGTGAATATTCTTAACAGATATGGGCAGTAAGGAACAATCCAGCGATTGTCCACGGGGAATTCTCTGGTGCGGCCAATCGATACAATAGTTTCACGGCCTCCGTCCCCAGGCTTGCGGCGCCTGTAGCTCGGATAACCATCTTCGCCAGTCTGTGTGTCAGCAAGAAACTTTTTAGGGTACTTTTTGCTACATTTTCTGTCCACCATGCATGGAGCTGATCCGTTGTACGGACCACATGGACCATGAACCATTTGGCTTTTGACGACTTCAAACAGATTTGGGTCGGCTTTTTTATCTGAAAATTCTGCACTTATGATGTTGTCCACTTCATTTGAATGGATTTGTTCACAGAGCCACAGGAGAATGTGTGCATGTGGCAGACCTCTTTTTTGCCATTCTACTGTATACATGTAACAGAGCGATTTTCCGAAAATATGCTGATACTTGAGCAAATTGATCATAATTTTTAGTTTTTGATGAAAAACACGTGCAATAATGTCATGGCGATGGTTTGTGCTTTGACCAGATAGTAATTCATTCTGAATTTCTGCCCACTTCGGATTGCAGGTGAATGTTATAAAGAGATCGGGTCTCCCATATTTTCTCACATATGTCATTGCATCTTGGGTACGCTCGTGCATATATCGTGGACTACCAGTAAACGATGATGGCAGAATAGTCATTGTTCCTATGTTTTGCAGATCACTACCAGCAGCCAACTCATCTTGGAGGTGAATGTAGGATTCAACCCGCAACTTCGTCTGGTTCATTCTAATAAATCGTAGTCTTTCACTCTCAACTTTGGCATACATGTCAACAATAAACTGTAGAAACAGCTCTTTACATTGAAGAAGATGATTTGTTTCTCCCTCGCAAATCATAAGCATGTATGCGTAAAAATCATTAGCTGAAACCTTACCCTTATCTTTTGTCATACCAGATATTGGGTCGACATGGGGGATTGGAAAATGATATCCATCCTGCCCTTGCCAGAATATAAGAGGATACTGAAGAGCATCATAGGAACGATGTGTTTCTTGGACAGTCGTCAATTCTTTCCCTCTCGGTTTTATGACAATGTCACGTTTATCACAGGAATCTCCTACTAAAAGAACTGCTACCTCGTTCAGAACTGGAGCATTGTAGCGACGTTCATGTTCACCCGTTGGTCTTTTGTCAGCGCGAATCACAACTTTATACTCAGCGTTTGGAGGCGGTTGCTCTATTGTGGTTTTGAACCCCTGGACCAATTTGTTATTGGCATGGAGCATACTCTGTAGTTCTCCAACGATGTCTTTATTTAGGTCTTGGAATAGTTCGCAGCGTCTGTTATTTTCTTCTCTTGAATTACCCATGAAGTATATTTGCAGAAACTTTGGCAGATCACTTTCAACATGCGGCTTGAGGGAACCTATTCGATGGTAAATCTGACCTTGTACTGTGAAAGTTGGCATGAATCCAGAATGTACCACTCGTTTAGAAACGCCAAATGACGTCATCTGGAAAGCAGAGTTGTATTTCCGAATTTGTGAGAGAAATTGTTTTGACTTCTGCGATCTACCTTCAAGCAAACTAAGTAATGGCTCAGGGGGAGGTTGAAGGTGCGGAAGTTTTACTTTACCGCCTGAACAACACATTCCTGGGGCTTCTAACTTAAACTTGAGAGCATGGCAAAATCGACATACTACCGCCATTTTACCAATAGTGACATGTTTTTCAGTGGCGTATTCGAGTTTTGGATCATAATGAAATGCTGCTTTTTGAGCTGGTGCACGTCCACGTGGGTTTGTTGTTGGCTCATTATACACTTCTCCACATTGAGATCCTCGTCTTTCAATATAACGTGCATGCTGCTGGCTGACTCTTACTCGATCGAGTCTCTCAGTGGTCGCCTCTTCAGACTCATGTGAGCGTCTAATGACAGCACGTGCACGCATCTGACTGAGTATGGTAGCGTGCGCCTCTTTACTTTCTTGTTCTCTTCTAATGGCATCACGGTTTTTTTGTTGACTGAGTCTTTCAATGGTTGCTTCTTCAGTTTCTTGTTCTCTTCTAATGGCATCACGTTTTTTTTGTTGACTGAGTCTTTCAATGGTTGCTTCTTCAGTTGCTTGTTCTCTTCTAATGGCATCACGTTTTTTTTGTT